>JZLH01S0615155.1:74671-92093 GCA_001188425.1 Eucidaris tribuloides
CAGTTTATTCGAATAACTCATATCAGCATGCAT
Organism: Eucidaris tribuloides; assembly: GCA_001188425.1. Classification (NCBI taxonomy): domain Eukaryota; kingdom Metazoa; phylum Echinodermata; class Echinoidea; order Cidaroida; family Cidaridae; genus Eucidaris; species Eucidaris tribuloides. The sequence goes on from JZLH01S0615155.1 coordinate 74,705, forward strand.
GAAACGTGTCGTTTGGTCAGGTGGCAGGAATTTCATCAAATTTGTTCTATTCCATATCGCAAACTCACAGTGGTTTACTCTACGGTTCATTCACGCATCCTCATCTCTGTGCGAAATATCACCTGAACACTGGTGAATCGCATTCAGCTTGCTCGCAGAAGTCAATCGATTCACCGACCATCAGTAAGATCTTAGCCACCCGTAAGGCAGCTGAGTGCGTTAAAGTATTGGCCTAATTTGCTGTTATACCAGGTCAGGTCAGTGAGAGTTATGTTTGTTTGTAATCTTTTGCTTTATTGTTTGTTTTTCTTTTGATGCATACAGAACGTAATATAAAATCAAACAATAGCAAATATTAACGTGTCAACAATAATTAGTAACAAACCGCCACCACAATTAAAAACAACAACCTAATAGGCGGTCGTTAACAAGTAACTGAGCACTCCTTATTCAGAAACAGAAAATTTATGACAGGCTTTTTACTGCACCTTTTAGGAAAAACGCATTCTGTTATCTTTCAGTGTTGTATTGGCTATTGCTTCGAGACTTTAACCTCTTATTATAGAAGTAACCACTGTTTTTTTACGAAAATATTATTGATTAACTTCGATGCTGAGTAAAGTTAATGAAACTCAGAGATGTTTGTGAATCTATTTACACACACATTTCTACTAATTGTTACGTTTATAACATGAAGTGAGTTATATCATTGTCTTTCCCCTTCCCTTTCCATCCAGCCGTGTTGCAATATGCCCTGTCCACGTGCGAGAAACGTGTTTCAATTTCGGTAACAGTTACGCTGGCTATTTAATTGTTGTGCCAGCAGAAAAATGCCATTGTATGTCATTAGAAAGAATCAGTTTGTGTTATGCAGTAGGTTGTTTATGGTGTGTTGTTGTGTGTCAAAGGCTAATGTCCCTTTCAGATCTTTAATTGTCAATTTTAACTAACCCCCCCCCAACACACCCGAAACGCCCCTCTGCGAATGTGATCAGCGTGATGTCAGGCGATCATTTCCCATCCGCCAATATAGTCCAGGTAACACTAATTCTCATGGGACAAAGGTTATTAAAGTGCGTTTTGGATGTCTGAGGTGACTAAACAAATTTGTTTGGTAACCTCTTCAAAGTGTCCGCAAGTTTTAACAAGCGGCCAAATGAAAAAGGCGTCTAATTTGGTGCGAATCATTCATTAGGAGTTACTCGCCTTGTCAAGCAGAACAAAAAGGTTAGTTTACCGTATACCAATCATTTGCGATTAATTGCTTGACCAAGAATGTGTAAGTCAACGAGCTTGATGATTAATATCTAAAATATATATTTTCTGGCTGATTATTTCAACCTAAACTACATTCATAATCCAAATCATGTGTACAAGTGTACTGACTTAAATATAACGGTTATAGAGCATCTTGCTATATACATGACCTATGTATATTTTAAAATTCAAGGGTAGAAAATGCCTTCTTTTTTTCGGTTTGTTTTAGATGCATTATTTTTAAAACTGCCTACATTCAGATTGTAATTTACAAAGGGGAGCGTGCATGATTTATCCTTAATTACATATACTACTGACTCACTACCACAACTATACTACTCTAACTACCACTAACTACTACACTACTACTACTACTACTACCACTACTACCACTACTATACTACTACTCCATACTACTACCACTGACTCACTACTACTACACTACTACTACTACTACTACTTACTGACTACTATATACTATGTACTACTGGTACTAACTACGTTACTTACTCAACTACACAAACTACTACTACCACTACCACTAACTTACTACTAAACTACTATACTACCTGATACTACTACTACTACTACTTAATTTATTATTACTTTACTACTACTGCTACTCATACTACTCTACTACTTACTACTACCACTACTACTACTATCTACTATATTACTACTACTACTGCTTGCTGGCTACTACTTACTTACACTATGGTACTAACTATTAGCTACTACTACGTACCACTACTACTACCGCACTACTAGCTACACTACTACTACTACTACTACTACTACTATTATTATGTATACTACTATACTGACCTACTATTACTACTATTACTACATACTACTTACTACTGCTATTACTATACTTACTACTACTACTATTATTATTCACTCCTATTACCTGCCCTTACTACTAACTACATACTGTACTACTATACTACTGACTACTACTACTACTATACTGACTACTACTACTACTGGGTAAAGAAAGTAGTAGTAGCTAGTAGTAGTGTCAGTAGTAGTAGATAGTAGAGGTGCATAGTAGTAGCTATAGTAGTAATAATAATAATAAATCAATAATAGTATGTATGTAGGTAATAGTAGCAGTAGAAGTAGTATAGTGTAGAGTAGTAGTAAGTAGTCATAATTAATATTATAATAAAATAGTATTAGTAGTATAGTAGCAGTAGTAGAGTATAGCATAGTAAAAGTAATAGTAGTAGTTAGGTTAGTAGTGTGTAAGTATATGTTAGTATAGTAGTAGTTCTACTCTCTACCCACCCATTTAATTACAATAATGGGTCTATCTCTATTTTTACAATTGAGATAGGCCTCTATTTTCTCCGAATCTTCATCGCCGATTCTTCTAGGGAAAGATTATACATGACCTGAACTCAGCAGAGACCGCCATTTCTCGTTTCGCTCCACTGAATGTACACGGCACAGCTACCATCCAGTAAAGGTTGGCGACGGGTATTGTAGCGGTTTGATGCCGTTCGTCGTAGCAGACGGTTTTACTGGCTGATTCGTTCGATTTGTCTTGCTATATTTCGGTTCTGATTTGAGATGTGACGAACAAAATTCAATTGCAGATGCACAGGTATGCAAACAATATAATGATAAATAATAAGCAAAGAGAGAAGAGATAAGAAGAAGAGAAGAATGAAGGAAGAAGAAGAAGAGAAGAAGAAGAAGAAGAAGAAGAAGAAGAAGAAGAGAAGAGAAGAAGAAGAAGAAGAGAAGAAAAGGAAAGAAGAAGCAGGAGAGAAGAGAGAAGAAAGAAGAAGAAAAGGAAGAAGAAGAAGAAGAACAAGAACAAGAACAAGAAGAACATGAATAAAAAGAACAAGAACAAGAACAAGAACAAGAAGAAGAACAAGAAGAAGAACAAGAAGAACAAGAAGAACAAGAACAAGAACAAGAAGAAGAAGGAGGAGGAGGAGGAGAAGGAGAAGAAGAAGAAGTAGAAGAAGAAGAAGAAGAAGAAGAAGAATAGTTCTAACAACAATAATAATAATTATTATTATTACTATTGTTGTTGTTGTTGTTTTTGTTATTGTTGTTGTTGTTATTATTAGACCAAAAACAACAACAACGTCTGATTTACCCAGGGTAACCTCTTCAGTGACAAACAGTGTTTTCCCACAGGGACGTACAAATATCATTATTACCCCCAGTTTCCATCAGGTCCCCATTTCACTTCTAGGAGTGGAGCAGTAATGTAGATAAATCCCCTTGCTGAAGGATAAAGATCACAAAAGCAAATCACTAGGTATATTAGTAATTGATGTTTGAGCAACAAAATAATCCAGTGTTAAATGTAGCAGACAATATCGTTCCAACAAACATCTTCTATAGTGTGGTTAAAAAAAAAGTTACAATCGGAAGGAAATTATTCTAGGTATTGAATTTAAGGAAACAGTGTCATTCTTGTCAAGTCGACTTAATAGCCTTATTATTGCGACATATCAACATTGTAATGGCGACATACGTTATCTCGCCAAGTCGACTTCTAGTTGCACGTCGTCATGGCGACAAACGTTATCTTGCCATGTCGACTTTTAGAAAGCTGTATGTCATCATGGCGACATACGTTATTTTGCCAAGTCGACTTTAAAACAGTTACATGTTGTCATGGCGACATACAACAATCTAAAAGTCGATATGTGAAGATAACGTATGTCGCCATGACGACATGTAACTAGTTAGAAGTCAACTTGGCAAGATAAAGTATGTCACCATGACGACATGCAACTTTTTAAAAGTCGGCATGGCAAGATATGTATGTCGTAATGACGGCATGTAACTTTTTAAAAGTCGACTTGCCAAGATAATTTTTTTCGCCATGTCGACTTACAATGTTGATATGTCGACATAATAAGGCTATTGGGTCTATTTGACAAGATAAAATATCTCGCCATCTCGTCAAGTCTCATGGCACTTAGGTACTCCCGTATAAATTTTCATAAAAGTATGTGTATTTAATATCATATTGAAGCAGAATAATCACTTTTTCATACACTTTATGTTTATGTAATTTACTTTTGCCAATCAAAAGTTATGATTACTTATGTATAGTCAATCGAAATTGCGTTTGTTTCTGTAATGATCCAAATCAGCATTGACACTTCAAAACAGAATGTGTCTATTTAAAATCAAAATAAATTAACAATCTAAATTCAGAAAGAAAATAATGAAAAAAAAATCACAGAAACAAAATCATATTCTTGAAAAAAATATGGCATACTTCGTTTTTCTTTATGTTAAAAAAGATCTTAAGAGAAAACTATGGCTGCTGCTTCCTTAAACTTTTAGAAATTTGGGAGCAAAGTTGGGTTCATTCTTGTTTACTTTATACAGATGTGAGTGACATTTCTCTAGAACTACAAGAACGAAAGATTTTCTGGACCGATGGTGCCGCCGGAGAAGTTAGGAAGGCAAATTTGAATGGGAGTAGTTCCATCGTTATCATTAATAGTCTTGTGAGCCCAACATGTATCACTACTGACAGTACTAACAGGTATGTATCAAGATAAACAGATAAAGTAAGTAAACGGTTTAGTTTTGGGACAAAGGTGTTTTACTATTCACATTGTTATGAATTCCAATTAAGAAGGGTAACTGCTCGAAAGACCCAAAAGGCAATTAAGTCACTCAATGTAATAAATGCTTTCCTTTTCCTCCCTTCTGTCATTTTTATCCATTATGTGTTTGTGTTAATGCCTGCATTATGTGTGTGTGAAGAAGAAGAAGAGGAGGAGGAGGAGGAGGAGGAGGAGGAGGTGGAGGAAGAAGAAGAAGAGAAGAAGAAGGAAGAAGAGGAAGAGGAAAGAAGAAGAAGAAGCAAGAGAGTAGAAGAGAAGCAGAGAGAAGATGAAGAAAATAATGACAATAACAAGAAGAAGATATACTACTGATTACAAAAATAACCCTGAAACCTGGGAGTATGATTGTACATGTCCCCCTCCACGTTGTGATACAACCAGTAAACTAAACTTTAAAAATGTATCTTTTAATGATGGGAACAGTTTGACTATTTCCAGTATTTCACGTGATTCGTTGCAGACATCTGTACTTCGGGCAAACGAATCTTATTGGGAGATCTAACTTGGATGGCAGTGACGTCACTGATTTAGTGATTTCCGGAGTCCCAATGCCGTTTGATCTGTGTATAAATTCACGTGGTATGTATGCATCTAGAACAACAGGCGTGAAATATTATTAAAGAAAGTATAAATCTCTTTTTGCATGACTAAAAATTCGCATTGTCAGTGCAAAAGGGTAAAGTTCGTGGTTCATAGTCTCGCGACTTTACCCTCCCTGATCATAGGACCATATCATGCCTGCACAAGTGTGCACCACCTTCACTCCCTGGGGAGTATTCCTAACCCGGCTGCCACTAAGGCGCTCAAGACATATTTGCCAAAGCAATGGTATATAGAAATAAAAACTTCTAAAAACCTTTAGTAAAGTGATAGAGTTAGAACTCAATTTTGTGAGAATTCAAGTAATCGTTAGACTTTGAATTTAATTATTGAAAAGCCTTTATCCAAATTTCTAGTTTGCCTTCACACCCTTATTATGTGACTGTGTTCACCATGTATGTCACGTGATGTTTTATTTTTGTTATATAGGTAAAGTCATTTGAGGTTATATGTTATCAAAGTACTGGCAAGACTTGCTCAGGTCAAAGGTCATTTTGGGGTCAAACGTGTAAGTTTACCAGCAAGACTCTCTTAAAACAAATAACTTTGTAACCGTTGCGCCCTTTTCAATTAAAACTTGGATCACAAACGCAGTGGCGTAGCTAGGATTTTTTTTAGCAGGGGGGCACTGGGGGCATTGAAATTTTGTAGGGGGCACCAAATTCCAGGTCAATTTTTATTTTTATTTTTCCCCGCCATCCGCCGAAAACTCGCTCAGCAGTGGGGGGAGGGGGGGGGTGTAGTGACGAAAAAAAAATCTCCAAATCCCAGGTCCAAAATTTTTCCCGGTCATGCCAGTCGCCGAAAACTCGCTCGAGCGGGGGGGGGGGTGGTATAGTGACGAAAACAATTTTTCTCCGAAACCCAGGTCCAAATTTTCCTGATTTTCCCCCCAAATCCCAGGTCAAAAATTTTTCAAGGTAATAAATTTTTTGGGGGGGGGCACCTGGGGGCACGCAAAATTTGTGGGGGCATGTACCCCCCAGCCCCCCTCCCCCCCGTAGCTACGCCCCCTGCACAAACGCACTTTGGGAACCTTCATATTATAGTGGTGTCGGACGTCAAATGGTAAGGTCGAAGTCCATTATACTAGGGCAAACGTTAAATTGATCTGCAATACTCTCTTATGACACATGCCTTGGCACATGTTACTGCAATGGCAAACAAACTTGGGTGATACCAGATGCACTTGAGTTACATGTATGTTGCAGGTCATGTGGTAAGGTCGAAAATCATTTGAAGTCATCAGTTAAAGTTTACCTGCAAACTCTCATAAGACGAATAACTTTGCAACCGTTGCTCCCTTTTCACCAAACTTGGGTTACAGACGCGTTTGGGTGACCTTCATGGTAAGGTTAAAGGTCATTTGAGGTCATACAAGACTCTCTTATGTCAAATAACTTGGCACATTTCGTTGCGATGGCCAGTAGATAAGGGTGATAGATGCACTTGGGGTGCATTCATCTGAGGTGTGGTGGCAATAGGTCAAAGGTATTTTGAGGTCATACGTTAAAGTCCACCTGCAAGACTCCTTTATGGCACACAACTTAGCACATTGGCAACCAAATTCGGATGATGCATTTGGGATACATTCATTTTATGGAGCCGTCGGAGGTTAGGTCACATGTAAGGTCAAAAGTCATTTTAGGTCAAACGTTAAAGTTTACCTGCAAGTCTCTCTTGTGACACCAAACTCGGGTTAGGGATGTACTTGGGGAAAACACAATCTGGTTGTTGTCTTGTTTTACTATTTACAGAAGCTCGTTTGTATTGGAGCGACTCCAGTACAAACCGCGTCGAAAGTGTGTTGCTGGATGGAACCGAGCGGGCTCCGCTTATCGTGGAAACTCCGATCGAACCACGCGGGCTCGCAATTTTTAAAGAGCGAATTCACATGACGCAGGACAATGGCTGGATTTGGGCAGCAGTCCAAGTCGGTAATCGTACATTTGTAAGATCCGAAACGCACTTGCCTGGTGCACAAGGCCCCATCTCCTTGGTTTATCCCTATCGTATTCATATCAGCAATTAAAAAAGTTGATGAATACGTAACTGCATGCACTGCAAAAACTAGGGTGTTAAATCTAGCACAAATGGCGTTTCCTAATATCATGGACCTACATCTATATAGACACCATTACAGGTAGAATTGTAGAATTTGTAGAATTTTATTGACTCTAAAGACCCCCTCTCGCTCGGGGTATAAGAGTACAAACAAGCATAAATAACGATATAATGTATAACAGACTTGCGAATACAATTCATGAACATTCTACATAGTTAATTACACAGAACAACAACAACAAAGAATAATTATATAATGTATGAAATTACACACATGAAGAATGTAACTAAACATGAATACAACAGATTAGTGAGAATATATAATATAAATGGTAACACTGTATAATACAGATTATTTACAAGCTAGATAAAACCGGTTGTTTCACTATCCTACCGCTATGAGTATATGTAGGTCCAACTCTATTTGTACTATTTAAGACACTTGGATGATCTTTTTTTCTGTTTTCTGGGAAAATTTTAACTTTATAACACGAGTAAATTTTGTTAATGACATAATTGCAAACACTCGAAAATGCCCCCAAAACCAAATGAGTTAAAACATATACCAACTATATACACCAGCTGGAGGGGATCTTCCAGTTGGATGTCTTTGATTCGTTTTCTTGAGAATCAAGCATGAACATTCCAGTATTTTTATATCTCTCGAGGCCCGGGAGAAATAAATCCCATCGAAAGCTACACAACCGATTTTCCTGCAGTGACAGTACTTATTTTAGAACGACTCTACGTTTGACCACAAGATTTTCACAGTAGAATCCTTGCACAGTTTACTTGATTCTAAAATCGTGTCGGTCTAAGTTGAGGACTAACCCCTTCATGTTATTTACCTCAAAAAGTTTTGTTGTAAAAGATAATTCTGCGGTGCTAGAGTAGGGTTTTTTTTTTTTTTTGGAGATGTAGCTCACATCGTCTTCTTTATCAAAGCGAGGGCATTCCAGCCCTTTGTCATCGCGGTTTGTCTAGTATGGCAAGCTGAGACGCCAGAATATCTCGGCGTTCCGATGACCGCCGCTGTTGAAAAATTGGCAAATTTGGGAAATTGCATTGCCTCCGAAAAATGGCCCTAGAATCAAAACGCCTTACTCAAATCAATGATCTTGGTATCATTTTATTGGAAAAAGAATGTTCTAACCAACGAAATAAAAATTAATGACATTCTGCCGATAATGGTGAAGAAATTAGCGATCATACTCGTAGCATTCTTTCTGGGTCACCCTGTATATGGACAACACCAGTGGTGTTAGATTTTACACCACTGGTGTTGCAGTGTGTGTTATGAGTTGGTGCTCGTATGCACCAATTAATGTACATTTTAGATTGAATGAAAAACATAATTTAACTATGACCACAGTTTAAAGATTCTGAGCTACCCTCCATGCACTATGCGTGTTTGATGAAGTCTTTAAAAAGCCCCCAAAATACATGTACTTCAAAATGACCATTCGGTGATTTAAAGACACTATATAACATTGTGGAAGCCCGATTTAATAAATTGTTTAACTTTGCTTTTTAACATGTATGATAGTGTTTGAATGGACAAATAAACACTTTATAGAGCACAAAACTTTAGGCAGTTGTGCTTTCATTAGTAAGATATGTAAGGATAAGAATCGGCACATAAATTAAAGAACACATCAGTTCATGGGGGAAATGGAATGATCGCTCAAAAATGTTGACTTTTTTAAAAACACTTAATGGTCGTTTTCAACTGCAATTCTCTCAAGGCTTCATTTCATCGACCTAATCAGAGACACCATCATGTAGCTCAGATTTTATAAAACTGGAAACATTGTTAAACGATGTCTTAAGATGAAAATCAGCTATGAGTATCCAATTTGCCATGTCCATCCCCCCCCCCCGTAGACCGCTGTGTTATACTTTGTAGTACACCGTATCAATAAGTCACGTGCGATGTTTATCAATACCTTGTCAGCATAACCTTCCAACGTCGTGTACCCTCCCTACTCAAAAGTATTACAACATACACAATAGCGGTCTCAGAAAGAAGACTACATCCAGCGAAGAAGAAAGTTTTTCCTATCTTCATAAGACAGTGGATAAGGGGGATAAGCTACTAATAAAGAACGATGGCCTTCTCTCCACATCGTTTTATCCAATGTACTGAAATGACTACATATACGTAGAAAATTTTAGAGTTATGTTTGGAATAGTAAACCGCCTTCAGATTCCGAAAGAATATAGAGAATATTAGAGCTTGAAGAGGTCCTGTATAAAACCTGGGGCGTATCCTCGCTTACACTGTCTTATGCAACTGAATATGTACTCTAGATATCGGCAGTTGACAATGTCTTTTTAATTGCTGTCTCCACAGAGTTAAAATAGTGTCTCTTCAAAGTATCTGATAAGCAGGGAGATAACTAAAGTTCAGTGATCTCCAGAAAAGGGGGGGGGGGTGTTTTGTATGATAGGGTTTTTTTTTCGATAGTCATGTATAAAAAAGTAAAACAATTTGGATTTTAGAGATTTAATGTGATGTTGATCGTCATGAGAAGTCTGTTTCGAATATAACAAAAATATAACGTGGGATTAATGAAATATAGTATGTATGGGAACGGTACTATTATTTTATTATCGATGTCACTATACTTAAAATATATCTAAATATAGCACATGTATCAAACAGAATATAATGAAGATGATGATTTTTTTCACATTGTTTATTGCGTTCACTCAATATGAACGTATGGTAACTGGACTTTGTTCATTTTATGCAAATGATTTCTGTAAATAATTTTCCTATTCGAATCTATATATATTATAAATGAGCAATATAATACGAATGAATTAATGGCGTTTTTTGAGCAGAGTTTTAAGGAGTTTACCGGTTTGTAGGTGAAAAGATTCGCTGCACGTTAATCAGTAGTGTATGTCGGCATATTGAGCACATTTCTTAGTTTAACAAAATTTGAAAACTAGTATACCTTAGCTTATCCGGGCATATAAATTGATCCCTATGCGTTACATCAATGTAAATACGATCAATAAATTTCAAAATAAAATACTGTTTGCATCATTACTCACTCAGAACATTTGTATCCAGGTGCTTGTTCCCCCTTGTTCCTTCATTCGTTAAATTTCAAATGTTACATAGTGAACAGTACTGAACACAGTGTAAAAACATTGCAGTACTACATGACATGTACGTGGATTTGAACCAAAACAGAGTTATTCTGTGATCACTGTGTGGTCGTAATGATATGGTTCACATTGTGTGGCGAGTAACGCTGTGATCAATGTGGGAATACACTGCGACCACGATATGTGTGTGTGTGTGTGTGTGTGTGTGTGTGTGTGTGTGTGTGTGTGTGTGTGTGTGTGTGTGTGTGTGTGTGTGTGTGTGTGTGTGTGTGTGTGTGTGTGTGTGTGTGTGTGTGTGTGTGATGTGTGTGTGTGTGATGTGTGTGTGTGTGTGTGTGTGTGTGATGGTGTGTGTGTGTGATGGTGTGTGTGTGTGTGTGTGTGTGTATTTAAAGGTTGGTCATCTGAAATATTTTTTTTTTTGTGAATACTCTGTCAAATCTTTCATAAACACCGAATCTAACATTATTGTTATTTCCAACACTGATTTTAAAATGCAAGGTATGCATCCTGTATATTTTAGCATCAAAATCCTGCATATAAAGAATACGGTAGAACAGGGGGAAAACTCGATTGCCTTTAGCAAAGTGGCAGTCCTCTTTGTGCCGGGAAAATGTTTTTGGCCTCTATGTTTTTTAAGATTTTAATCGAGAGGGTATACAATTTCTGCCTTCATACTTAAGTGATCGTATAAAAAGTAACTTTCTCCACAAAATACTACAGGTTTTATCAGCTCAATTACGATGTATATACGGTACAATACTGTATAGGCCTATACCACAACACTGGCATCATCCTAAAAATAAAATGAATAAATCATACCATTAGAGAAAAGGAAAACTAATCACTACACTAAACCAAGAATAAAACACATGTCTCATTATTTACCAGATAAAATAAATCTTGATAGGGCCTATATAGACTCCGTACACTCTTGCAAATGCAATCAACTGGCGAGGGAGTAATCAATTGGAAATATTACGGTATATACGTGACGTATCAATGGGTCCTTCTGCCAGAGGGAGAACGCTGTAGACGCCCCCACGCCCCTCCCCCCCCCACACACCTCCCGTTATATATTTGAAGTGGGGGGGGGGGTTAGAGTTGCAATTGAGTTTAGAATGATATGCTGTCTCCCTTCCGTGTATTGCATTTTTCTTGTGTGTACGTGTGTGTGTGTGTGTGTGTGTGTGTGTGTGTGTGTGTGTGTGTGTGTGTGTGTGTGTGTGTGTGTGTGTGTGTGTGTGTGTGTGTGTGTGTGTGTGTGTGTGTGTGTGTGTATGTGTGTGTGTGTGTGTCTGTGTGAGTCTGTGTGTGTGTGCATGTGTTTGTGTGTGTATTTATTTTATTAAGACTATTTATTTGTTTATTTATTTAAAATTTATTTACTTACCTACTTACTTGCTTACTTACTTACTTACTTACTTACTTACTTACTTACTTACTTACTTACTTACTTACTTACTTACTTACTTTACTTACTTACTTGCTTACTTACTTACTTACTTATACTTATTACTTGCTTACTTACTTATACCTCCATTTTCATTTATTAATTAATTCATTCATTCATACATACACACACACACTACTAACATTCCCCGGGGGCCATTGCCATTACAAGGTGTACGCCATGCGCGTGTGAAAAAACGTGTAAAAAGGGTTGTTTTTCACGGTCGGACGATGTACGCACGTACAGTGAAAAGGGTATCAAAATCGCCAAAATCAGGAAAAAAGGGGTATTCTTTTATCAAGAGGTTTACGTTTAAAACGGTAGATCGACGGATAATTACGGTTTTAGGTTCCATTTTGAAAGTCATTACACCCATGGTGTACACCTTAATTTAAGCCCCCCCCCCGCCCCCGGTACTCATTCATGCTCGAAAAGCTAGGATGGGGGGGGGGGGGTCAGGGCGTCGATCGCAGGGGTGGCAATGGAGGGAAGTCCCCTCCCCATGAATATATTTGGGGGGGGCAAACATATCAATTTGCCCCCACCCCTCCCAATAATTTTGACAACTTGAAAAATTCATAATGTATGCGAGGATATGTTTAACAAGTTTAAAAAGCACTGAAAAGCACTACTAAACCATTAAACTTAGCATGAAATTACTATTATTAAACATACACAGTTTTATTTTATTTTTTCACTTTGGCCCCTCCCCCCCCCCCACCCTACCTCCGAAACTAATGGATCGACGGGGGGGGAGGTGGTCATTTCCAGCAGATCTCGATGCACAGGTTTCAGTGCACAGCATGCACGCTGACGTGACGTACGCGCACACTAACGCTATAATCAGCTGTCTGTCAAGTATTATGTAGCTTCCGGATCGGATCGAAGACTTCGACATGTTCGAACTTCGTCGATCAAAACAATTTGCGAAGGCCTTGTCAAGCTGACGTGAAAAGGTGTGTCTGCAGCTCGTTTGATTTGAGCTGTTTTCTGCACTGATTGTTGCAAACAGTTTGAATTTTCCAACGAAAAGTTGAACCTCCTTGGTACAGTGAAGTGTAGTTTTGCATCGATCTGTCTAAACCTCAAAATAGGTGAGTTATATTTTCGCTTGCACCTATTTATCAGATAGTGATAGTGTAGTCCCAAACGTTATAATTCGTGTAACGTAAATCATGTAGCAGTCAACGGACTAATTTCTGGAGGTGTCCTTTCGTAATTTGAAATGATTTTCACACGAATTTGTAGACGTTTAGCATTTATTTTACAATAATTCGTTCTTAATTTTGTGCAAAATTTGTGTCATTTTGACTGAATAAATTGCTTTTGAACACTTGAATGTGGCTGTGATTTTTATTTGACATGTCATGTCACTCTGACTGTGATTGTGATTTGTGAAAATGGTGAATGGTGATGGTTTACAATGAAAGATGACAATATCATACTTGCCAACATTCTGAAGTGCTAAAGCGGTAGATTTGCAAGGGCGAGCGCGTGCAGCACGTGGGGCACTCGACTTACAAAGTGATATCTATGTGCCACACCGAAGTCGAAAATCGGGGGCTCTGGAACGGGCTTGAACGAAAAATGAGGGTCTTGGGAATAGGGTTGCAAAATTCCCGGGAATTTTCAATGTGGAAATTTTCCATGGGAATTTTCGGAAATTTTCCGGAAATATTGGGAATTTTCGGCAACTTTCGCCTTTTCGGAAATTTTGCTTATTTTCATACATTTAGCATTGGGGTGTAAAAATGAAACAATTATTCATCTACTAGCAGAAATATCATGATATCAAATCATTTACTCTAGTCTTTAACTCAAAGAAGAAAGGAGAAGTCAAACAGTGATTTATGTTTGTTTATAAACAGTTCTTGAGTCCATAACTTGCTGTTGACATGTACATAATATCAGTGCATCCAGCCAAACATCTAATGTATGCACCAGCCTCTTACATGTACTCAAACTTCATGAATGAGTAGCAATAAGATGGACAAGTCCACTCAATGAAATACACATTTTAGTGGAATTTTTCACTTCATGAAGATGCACTGCACACATTTACAGTACAATGTGGGATCAGATAATGTCATTCACAGTGTACATCTCTTCCACACGTGTGTAATGTGTGCAGTCTCTCATTTGAGCTGATTTCTACTCAGGCAAGCCAAAAAAGAGAAAAAACTTTTTAATTCATGTGAAGAAGTGCTATACAACACATTACTGAATGAAATTTTCCATAAATAAAATAATTATCCATTTAATATTCTAAATATGAAAATTCCCAAAATTTCCAGCCCATTGAAAATTCCCGAAACTTTCCATGGAAAGTTTCCAAAATTCCCGGAAAGTTTCCAACCCATTGCAACCCAACTTGAGCTAAGGCTTCAGAAAACTTAAAAATGCTATGCTCTGGAACTGCACGGCGGCGAAGTTCCGGCGCGTTGGCGCGCCGTGCTGAAAGGGCAATGTTCTGGCATGGCCGTGCCGCAAAGCGGCACGGCCGAGCGAAAAATCAGAAAACTGCAAATTTGGGGGTCTCTGGAACTGGAAAAATCAAAAATTTTCTGTGACTTCTGAAATTGTGATGCTCTGGAATGGAATTTGGGCTGAAAATGGGGGTCTCAACCGCGCACAGTATGTATCAGCACAATAAACCGCAGTGCCCCCCCCCCCCCCCGCCCCCGGGGAGGGTGGTAGTATGAAAGTTTTGGGGTTTTTCTAATGTCAAAATATGTGATTTGTGCAATGCCATATTAGGAATTTTGTATTTATAAGGAGAAGCATTAATCCATTTATATATTTAGTACACTTTGTAGACTACATACAAAATCAATACATGTACAAGCATATTGCGTTGTCAAAATATTATTCCTCTGCTCTGAGGCAAATCGCGCGAATATGTAACGCGAACTGGCGACGGCTCTAATAGAGCACGGGTGCGCAGTGTGTTGCTTCAATGTATGGAGGTCAATACCGTGCACTGGGATCTATTGTCGACACAGGCAGGAAGCACCACGATTTTGCACAACCAAATATGTATGAAATGCAATGCAGCAAACCGTGCCGGATGTTATACATGTCCCGTACTGTTGAACGCATAATGTACAAAAATGTTGAACGCAAATTCAGGACGTACGTAAAACATACAATTAACAGTAAATTCTAGCTTTCGGGAGAAAAAAAAGGATTGTACTTTAATTTTTATTTTATGACAGTTTCTCCAATCGTATGGTAGGGGCTGAAATCTCAAAAAGTGTAGCTATGCTCACCGCCCCAATCAGGCAGAGTGGCAAGAAGCATGTCTATTGATGATTTGAGAAGACTTGTGTTTTGCAGTAACAAATTTATACACCCATCCATTCCATTCCACTGTGGCTGGAAGCCTGAAAGACAGTGGTGGTAGAAAGTGATTTACAACACCGCTGAAAACTTAGACATGACTATATCTAGTATGGTAATATAAGCATGTAAACCGCTTAGGAAATAAGATCGATTTAACTTGTGTAGGGTCTATGGAAAATACATGTTTGATATAGTGAATCAAATTGTCTCTACCAATGGGTTAAGCACAATCAAGAGCCGTCTTCAAATGGTCACTCTACACGGCACTGTAAACAAGTTCCAAGCTTCAACTTGAGCACATGAATCTCCCCCATGCACTACCGGTATGGTCTTGATAGCAGTCTAAAAATGAAGCCGCTGGAAAACCGCCACGTGTAAAGCAATCATAAGTGGCTTCAAAAAGTGATAAATCATTGAGAACTTCTATTCAGCTTTTTCTCCATAGACTCGCTGTGTTGCAGAATTTCTATGCAGACTCCACGCACAACTTAATGTGCCAATTTAATGCTGCAGCATATTGTACTAGTGACAGCATAACTGTCCAATACTTTTTGTGTTCTAGGGTGTGTTTTTTTGTACCCATTGTCAAAGCACTTCAGATATGTCAGATAGCAAAGTTTCACAAACAAATATTTTAATACGGTCTTCCACAGCGTTAACTAGCTTCTTTAAGGACAATTCATATTTAGATGGGTGTGTTTGCATATTTTTCAGTGGATAAGACCATCCATAGCTTTTGTACAGTCAGGGGAAGAACAAATTTCATGCAAGTGGAACCGAAATAAAATTTAAGCACCCACGCCACACTTTTTTTTATGTAATATCTAGGTTTTGATTTTGTGTGATACTCGACTGATGTTTAGTTGATCATTCTCCAGCCGTTAACATGGGTCACAATGTGTTTCTTGTCTGCTCTGTCAGTTTTAGTCCTGAGATCAGCCTCCAGATACTCGAGTTGTGGACTTTGGTCCGGCATCTAATCACATGTAGACAAAAAAGCTGAAACAAGAAAAGTGGAACAGCGTAGCAGAGAGGTCAAAATACGCTAACAACAATCGCATAGAAAGGAGTGCATTGTTGAGGGGGAAAAAAAACCCAGTCATTGATTCAGGTTACTCAAAGATGACATGTAGGTTTCTCTGAAAAATCCAATAAGACAAGATTTCATATGTACATGTAGCAACTTATGATTTACCAAAAGTATCGTGATGGGTCTATTTTTCTGTAAATTCAGATTGTTTTGGATTGTAGTAACCAAGGTACATGTAAATGTTTCGATCCCTGAGTGAGGCACAGAACAGTTTGTTGAACACTTGGTATCCTCCTCCAAGTGCCATACATGTGGAAGGATTGAATTGTGTACGCTATTGTTGTGACTGCTTGACCTTTTGTATCAAGGTCTCTTTGAGTTGATTTTCATTGGCAGATATTAACCATCACCTATCAATAATCTGATAGTGCTTAAAGGAAGATGTAGCCAGCAAATAACAGGAATAAGTTTTTAAAAATGATGTTGTGATTTTCGTGAGAATTATGGTACATGGTGATAGACAGCCTAAATAAGGGGTACTGTGTGACACTCGCCCTCAGCAAAGCCCTATACATTGGTTAATTTCTGTTAATTTTACATCTTTGCACGTTTCTACCCTCGAAAAAACTTGCCAAAACAGCTAGTGGGGGAAGAAGCTTATCGATTCAAAAAGTGCATACATTACCATGGCGCAACTAACACACATCAGGACTCATGCATCAGTCACGTAGGGGCAGCTCAAGTCCAGCACACGTGCGATCTGATTGGTTGGCAAGAACCCAAAATCTTTCTTAACTTACTCCTGTTAGGTAGCCCTACATCTTTAACACTGGTGGTTTATTAAAATGACAATTATTAGAGTTGCAAAAACAGATGTGGACCCAGTCACTCAGGTCATTTACTACTTAA
>JZLH01S0615157.1:10224-24264 GCA_001188425.1 Eucidaris tribuloides
GCTCACTATTGTCTATTGTGTGGGGACGAAACACACACTCTCACACACACCATTTGATTTCTGTACAGTTTCAATTTGTACAGGGGGTTGGATATTGAGCGAAATCTGAACCCTAACTTTTTAAACAAGCATGAATTATATTAAACTGATTATTGATATTATATTCAAACCACCTAAAAATTAACAAAATTAACAAATGTTATTTTTAACACCTAGTACATCACAATAACAGGTCTTCCACGATGCACATTTTAACCCATATACATAGAGGGGCGACGCCACAGGTGTCAGGGGCGCCGCTCCTATTTTTTCAAAGTAATGAAAATGATATGGATTTCGCTCTCCTCCCCCTATTTGTTGTTCATTTGGCTAGTGTTTTTCTTTCTTTTTGGTGGGCAAAAATGGTTTTAATCGTCGTCGGCCACCTGCCCCCCCCCCTCCCACCCCCCACCCCCGCTTGTCGGATGCTGTTTGGCTTGCAATTCGGCAACTAAAAATTGTTTGGCGGGCAAAAATTTCCCGACAGATTTATGACACAATAAATAAAGGGACACAACTAATTAAGAGCATTTTTGACGTCATGTGACACATGTATATGTCTTCAGGGTTGAAATTGAAAGTTCGGTTTGGCCGTGCTAAAACTTGATAAATGGGAACTGACATTTTTACACTCCAGACACAAGTGTTAACTGAGCAGTTAATACTTTTAAACATTTAGAACATGTTGAATGCGATAATGTACATGTAAAATAAAGGGAGTATTGCACACGATTATTATGTTAAAACGGATGTTAATGTTAACGATTAGTAATTCATGGAGGTGTTACTGTTAGTTTATGACGGCATTACACCATAACGATATTAAGCACTTAATGATCGTTTTGAACTGCAATTTTCCAGGATTTCATTCTAAAATCTTATCAGATACACTGGTTGCACGGGGGAGTCATGTAGCTCGTGTTTTGTTTTTTTTTAAGGGAAAGTTGTTATACGATGCCTTTAAAGGCAAGGTCCACCCTGACGTCAAGTTGGTTTTAATAAAAGCAGAACAATGAGAGAAACAATGCATGAGTTTGTGTTATCCTTTTTTCATGGAAGCATTGTATAAACTAATTTTCAATGCACAGGTAACATCATTTCATTTTTTCTGAGAAAATGACCCTTTATGGAATTTACATTACATGACAATGCGGGAACCGCTCGTATGTGACGTCACAAAATTAAAACTTTGAAAGTTCATTACTCCGCTATTCTTCGGTGGATTTTCACCAAACTTTCATTAATGTTTCTCTCATTGTTCTGCTCTTAAAGGCCCACTGTCATGACAAAATAGAAAAACGCCCTCTTGTGACTTTAATTATAAAATTGGGGCACTAATGTTTCCCATAATGCAACAGAAGAATCCTGGTGGTGTGGTAAAATAGAGCATTTGTTTTCCTCCTGCTATGTGCCTGTATCTAAAGACTGTTTCTGATCCTATCGGTGGTTGAGTTGGCCCTTGACAGTGGACCTTTAAAACCAACTTGACGTCAGGGTGAACCTTGCCTTTGAGAGTGTATGGTTAAACCATCTTGGATACTTACCCTATCCTTAAAGCCAGGGCCGTCATGGCGAAGCACCCGATGACGATTGAGAGAGAGGTGATAAGAAAGAGATTTGCTCGTGTCAATCCTGCAGAGATAACATGAAACCAAATAGATCAACTTTTAAAGGAAAATGTAGCCATCAACTAACAGGAACAAGTTAAGAAAAGAATGACATTGTGAGTATTGTGAGAATTATGGTACATGGTAATAAAGACCTAATAAAGCCTAAGGGACCGGTACTGTGTGACACTTACGCTCAGCAAGGCCCTGTCAGTTTATAAATTTCTGTTAATATTAAATCTTTGCCAAATTTTCCATAGAAGAAACCGCCAAAACAGCTACAGGGGGAGGAGCTTATCGATTCAACAAGTGCATACATTACCACGGCGGGATTAACACGCGTCGGGCGGCATGCATCGGTCACGTACACGGGTCGGCTCAAGGCCAGCGTACGTGCGATCTGATTGGTTGGCAAGAACCCCAAATTTTCTTAACTTATTTCTGTTAGTTGCTGTCTACATCTTTCGTTAAGGTAAATAGCATGATTGAAAGTATTCCTAAACTTGAGGTAAAACTCTTCTAGAATAGAGTGAACTGCGCAAGGATGCTGCTGTGAAAGTTTTGTGGTAAATTGTTGACTCGTTCTAAAATAACTTTCAACTGTATGTCCTGTGACAGACAAATGTGTGTGTAGCTTTCGCAAGATTAATTTAATACTGTTCGTGTTCATGAGTGATTCTCCTTCAATAACAAATTCGAGACAAATCGACAAATCAGCGTGGTCAATTTATACAATCCAGGTACTATATACATTTGTATAGGCCTATGTGCGAACTCATTTGCTTGTTGAGGCATTATCAAGTGTGAATCATGTCATTAGCTGAGGTCACCTATCAACCACACAGAAACCGGTATGTCCATAGAGCTGTAATTTCCGTGACATGTTAAAGGTTAACTGGACGGAGAGTCCGTCTAGAGGTTTACCAAGTTAACCCTAATAATGCCGACGGTGTAAATTTGCACCATAAGGTACACACAATGTCCATAGAGCGGTATAATCTCAGGTATAATGTTACGAGTGAGCTGATAGACAAAGACACGCGATTTCACAGCGAATGAACGCAATCGGAATAGTTAATGCACATTTCTTATTACCCCCTTCCCCTTGATATATATGTCTCGATATTAGTTAAGCATGCACGCCACAGCGCTTAAGTTCCTTCATGCGAGGCCGAAGTGTATAACTGCGTCCGTGACTTTCACACGTCCATTTTCGTTCAAATTTGATTCAGTTAAAGAAAAAGGTATAAAAACAAATAATAGTATAACGACATATCGTCAGAAGAAGTAGTAAGTGAGATTTTATTATGATGGGTGTAAGGGCAGTCTAAATACCAGATGATGTCTTCTGGAGTGGCCTGATCGACCTGGTGTTGGTTTCTGACTTGCTAAACTTTGTTCAGGTATTAAAGCCCAAGTAAAGAGTTTTTTGATCAGACAATTCATCGTGCGCTTAGCAAATGCTCTAAGCAAAATGTTGATAACAGTATATATATTGTCTCTAACTTGAAAATTAGGAAACTTATTCCATATTTCTGCCTAACGTACTGATAAAAGGACCTCAAAGACCGCAATACTTTGATTTCATGTGAAATAAACTAATGGTGGTATTACCGAAGGATGATTTGTACCAAGGGTGAACACAATTGATGCAGAAATAAAGAAACACGAGCATGTTAATAAAAACTTTAACATTTTCGTAACAGGCTTACAGGCCAACAGACCAACAGGAAAAGTGATTACTAGGTCTCTGCCAAACTTCGTTCAGGCGAGACAAAAACCTTACTCTAATCATTTTTTTTTCATCCAAAGAAGCCTTAGAATTATTCGATGACCATGCAAGCCAGGGATTCCCATTCCCTAATGATGTAATTTATTTCCTTGTTAACTGCAGTTCAGTCACGGGTTTCATTTCAAAATGAGGTATTAACCGCAAGCAAACGCGTCGGTTTAATTAGAAGACACGCTGCAGCTAACAATGCTCTATGAACATGACATGGGTGAGCATACATGTATGGGTGTGTGTGTTCACACACGTCCAGTTCTCCCCTTTACTTATATTGCGGGACAACATTCCTTCAATCTGTAGCATTTACTGTGCAGCGTCTTGAGGTTAAATTGAACATGGAGGTCTATTTCTACCTCCATGAATTGAATGCTCACTACGTCCTTTACACATGGTGTGCCTGAAGATAATTTGGCTACAGACAGTAGACGAAAGTGTCTGATTCAACTGATGATGGATTGCGCATTGTTATCAACACACTCGTGTGTGTGTGTGTGTGTGTGTGTGTGTGTGTGTGTGTGTGTTTGCGTGTGTGTGTTTGTTTGTACGTGTGCGTATTTTTGTTTGTGCGTGTGTATATGTGTATATAGTCCTAGTATGTGCGCGCGTGTGTGTGTATTTTATACAACTGTACTTTTGGAGTATCGTATGGGAGTACATAAACACGCTTTGAAATATTTGTATTTTTACTTTTATTCGCCCTTCCTGAACTATATAACAACATTTACCCTGACGATAATTCTGTACCGATACAAAAAAGTACTCATAGGTCTACACAGACAATCTTGGGTTGGGCTATGTCTGTCTAGAATATTGAGTGTTGATTTGTAGTGTGTGCTTAGTGGTGTGCGAATGTGTGTGTTGTGTGTCTTTGTGTGTGTTTGTTGTCTATGAATTGCTTGGTGTGGTGTGTTTTGAGTGTGAATGTGTGTCGTGGTGGTGCAAATGTAATATTTGTTTGGGTTGTCGGTATTCTGTTTTTATGTTCTTTGTGTTTTACTCGTGTGTGAGCGTGTATTTCTGAATGCCCATGTTCTTTATGTGCCTGTTTATGTTTCTCTTGTGTTTAATTGATGTGTGGTGTTTGTGTGTGCGCTGATGTCGGTGTGTGACGATGTGGATGGTGTGAGTATGTGCGTTAGTGGCGTGGTTGATTGTGCGTGTATTTCTGTGTTGGCGTGTTGTGTATGTCCTTGTATGATGTGTGTTGTGTGTGTGTGTTTGTGTGTGTGTTGTGTGTTTGTGTCTGTGTTGTCTGATGTGTGTAAATTGGTCAATTAAATCTGCACGAGACCATAGAGAAGAGAACTTTATAAACAGCGAGGTAATTTTTAAATGTTTTTATATGAAAGTTCGATCAATTGATACAAACGCCTTGTTCTTATAAACTTCCTATCACTTGACGGATGAACAATATCAGAACCATCTCTGTGACTGAATAGTTGCTTTATATATGTTATCGATACGACATAAATATTCCTTCCACATCTTAAGCACAAGTACGTATTAGAAATGTCAACGCCAGCTTCATTTTGCGTCTTAATCATATATAAGTTCGATTTCACGTACATCCGTAGCATCGAAAGTCCTTCTGTCACATTATGAAACACGATGCGTGCCACACAAACACACCACACACACACACACACACACACACACAACACACACACACACAACATCACACACCGCGCTTAGGCCGCAAACGAAACAATACACACATACCTTGTCCATCCCATATATTTATTTTTTGTTTATCCGTATGTTTAATGTATATAAGCCTGAATAATCGATGAAACACACAAAGATAGACACAAGAGAAATATTCACACTAACAAATAAGGTTAAATCTCGGGGCAATCTAACTATTAATACATAATATTCAAGTGTTATACATGGGATAACCGACAAAAATAATGCTAACGTCATCTCAACTCGGGAAATGGTACCTTATTAGGTGTTTGCTCTCATAACATGTTCACGCGTGCGTACGGTCGTGGTTGAATCTAATATGTATGTACGACGCGATCGCAGAAAAAAAAACAAAAAAAAACGACAAGAGCTGAAATTCTGCTGAATTCAAGCTACTATCTCCCAATACTGCCTGATACTTATCCTAAAATCACACGAGGGATAGAACGAAAGACGGATGGTGGCAACTGAAAGAATGAACAACATTGCATACCCGTGACATTGTAACGACGCAGATGATGGACTAGTTTGAAATCTGGTATCACAAAGGTCTAAGCCAAATTTTCAAAATTGAGATTTGTATGATAAACGATCTATAAAGGTAGGGAATTTCTCCATTCAACCTCTCCATAAACACAGCAAAACATTATCATGCACTAAGATATTTAAAAAGTATAATGCCTGTTAAATAAAAAAATCAAAATCGCCTAGATTTTTTTTTAAATCACAAGAACCAATACTTTTAGGTGATCTAGCCTGTAGGCAACTATCAAAACACATCTATATTCATGGAACATATAGGCCATGGTCCATGATTAACAGGGCTTACGTAATACTAATACGAGACGTTGTGCTGGAATGCATCAGACCAATTGAAGCACTGTAAGTTGATCTTCGTGTATAGTACAATTATACTACATTGAAGTAAAAAGACCTACATCACTGTAAATAAGAACTAGTACCACTTGTAGAATTTTGGAACTTAGACCAAAAATTAAAATGAATCAATTAAACATTTACTATTTCCACATAAAAGCGTTCTAGTTTCCTCACACTTTATAAAGTTCTTAAATGAGATCTTCTAAACACAACAAAAATAACCACTCCCTTTATCAAAATACAATAACTTTGTAAAGACGACCGTTTTGAACGAATAAATTGGCAAGGTTTCAACTATTGACTACCTCTGTAAAAAATTGATGATCTCGTCAAGTCATGGATGATGAGCAATATTAACAGCAAAATTACTTTCAAGTCACAAGTTATTTTTGAATGTAAGGAAAACTGACAAATTTGTCTTTGAACGATTAGTGCTTATTTTATGTTTAATCACTCTATTGTTACCCCTTACACGTCCCCTGTTGCACTTTCACATATTTTACGCTCAGTGAGCACATTGATTAAATTTCCATCATATTCACATTTTGAAAATTTAAAATAATCATTAAGTTTATGAAAAACGAAATGCGAATTTTCACGCAAAATTAATTACATTTGTTACGAACATCAACAGGTTGTAAACAATGTCATGGTGAAGTGAGCAAACTAAAATAAAGCAAAAAGTACATATTTCACCATTATTGGGCATAAAAAGTAGACTCCGTGACTTGAAAGTTGGCATTTTGCAAAGCATGCTCCACTCAATGCATATGGCTTGAGGATAAATAGATTTTCAATACAGAATATAATAAATTAGCAAATACTCCGCAAATATTTTGCTAAACTTATTTTGTTAAAAAGTTAGTAGTTTGAAACAGGGAAAAACATAAAAAAAAAAATATTACTTTTTGTGGTTTTATAACCAGTGCTTTTAGCAAGTGTGAAGTTGTAGGCGTCAAAAGAGACCACCCTAGCCTTTAAGATACTTCTAATATGTAAAATGCCCAAAAGTTGACCTTAATAGCATTTTAAAATGCATGCGTCAAGAAGGAGCTCACCTCAAGATTGGGTCCTCTTGCAGAATTTTATCGGAATAACAAAAGTGGCAGCACTTATGTTCGCATTATTTGCATCATTTGATGAGTCGCATGTAGAGACTTTGACCCCTTATTAGGATTTAAAACTTAAAGGCAACTGTAAAGAACAATGTTTCCAGTTTAAAAAATCGAGCTACATGATTCCCCATCTACCAGTGTCCGATACGGTCTAAAAAGAAGCCCTGAAAAATGGCTTTAAAACGATTATTATAGTGCTTAAAAAAAGTTGAAAATCATTGAGAGACCTATTCCAAGCTTCCCCATAGACTGTGTGTTTAAATTCCTATCGCCGGAGGAAAGAAGTGGCCATTGTATCTGCAATATTTATTTATTGACAGCATAACGTCCAAACTTTGTGATTCTAAGGTTTTATTGTTCATTCACACACTGCAGATATGTCAGATAAGCAAAGTTTGACAATTTTTATAATGCCCTTCCCAGTTTATACAGCGTTTTTAATTACCATAATATGCATCACAATTGTACTCACATCAAAGGAAGTAAACGACTTTGAACCCCTTGCGTGATTAACGTTGTCCCCTTTTATATATAGCTCCAGTTACTGATAGCTAGCTCTGTTCAGAGCAAATAGCTGATCTAACCTATTTAGATGCTAAATAACTGCACTAAATAATAAATAAAGCTATATCCGATAGAAATATCTTTATGTCCCATTCCTCTGATGTTTTACAAGAAGATCCAAAGTCGGAGACTTTAGCCCGCCAACTGAAGTTAAAAAGTTAATTGCTTCCATATTTTACATTTGAGAAAGCTATGATCTGGTTACATCTGACTAAATGTGAATCATTATTAACATTAGCTCTCTTTAAGGCAGATCCATTTGCAAACATGCTTCCGCAGCACACAGGAAAAGATAACCCATGCCCTATAGGCCCTATTGATGAAGGGCATGTTGTAAATCTGGCATGATTTGCCTAGAATTTGAAAAAGCAAAAAGAAAAAACAAAGCTGTTTAGTGAACGTCCTATGTAGGAATTTATTTTTCCTCGCGGAAAATTCAAATCCGAGTCTATACGATCATATAATCCACTAAAACTGATTCTAGCTCCTATATTTTGCTAAGCGTTCCCAGATACATTTCCTCTAAGCCATTGTATTCCCAATTAATGATAGCATACAAAAGAGACCCCTGTCTTAATAGATATCAAAAAAAATACTGCCCTTGACTTGGGACATCCTTCGAAATACTGAGTCATTTTTGTCATCCGAACTCCAGCACTGCTGTCCCTTGCAACACACCCGTATCACAACTGTCGATTTGCTATCCAAGGTTTAAAACATCATCACTGGTTATGCTGAGCTCATTCTCAACATTCTATCTAAGGGACATGGTAGTCATTATCCGTGTCATCGCAGCGATGCTAAGCCATGCCAAGTCATTAACGATACACGTCAACTAATGATCATAATATTACACAGTTGTATTCTACTTACTCAGCAATAATAGCGTATATTTTGCGTTCGTAATGAACGTGAACATGCAAGTGAAACGATTTTTATCCCACATCAGCAAAAAAAATACAAAAAAAAGTTAAAAAAACAATCTGATCTTATTGAACAAAAATTCGATGCATATTAACAAAAATTATGAAACACCGAAATATATACTTTTATATAAAACCATTTGTTTTTAATAGAATATTTGATTTGATTTGATTGATTTGATATTAATATCTTGAATTATTTATAGACACTACACTGGGCACTGCACTACTACTAAATAAATATTTTAAATATTCACGTATCACACAGTCGTTGCAACTACAGTCAATGCCGGTAAAATGTAAGACATAACGAGCTACATCCCGTCCGAGTATGAGACACATCAGCAGAGCGGAATAACTTGAAGATGTCATATCGCCTTCGACCCATAAGCAACAACAACAACAATAAAAAAAATGTAAGATAAGTATTTCCACAATTTTTTGGTAAATTCCTAAGTAAAGAATTTTACAAAAATTTATATAAACTAATCTGCATAACGTTTTGTAGATTTATCACATAACATATAAATTTTACAAATCTTATTTTAATCATTATGTATTAACATAATAATTACATAATATTTCTAAATTACATGTTAGCAAATCTACAACAATTTATGCAAATATATTACATAAAATTGTGAAAATTACTTCCAACAACAATTGTGGAGTTTCTAGTTTAACATTATTACTGAATTTGTATTTTTCAGGTGTAAGTTGTCTTATTGTTGTGAGGAACGGACCTAGAAATTATATCGATCACCTTAATTTATCATATAAATGACGCAAAAAATAAACCAAAGACCGTCCGATGGAATAACACATCATATTAAATACAATGCACCTAATTTAAATTAACCTTCCTTATGTTAAATGTAGTACAATACAACTTTAAAATGCACTTTAATGTTCAATAAAGCCTGTTCCTCCTCCACCCAAAATTTCAGACATATCTAAATGAAAATTAACCAAAGGAAAACAATTTATATAACGAAAAGAGTAATGTTCTCGTAGAACGTTTATAAAGACATACCCAAAAAATTGAATAATCAATGCCCCAAATGAATAAAAAACATAATAAAAGTAATTAATGAAACAAATGGTCTACGTGTGATAATGTGTATTTCGGGTTTAAATGCAAGGTCCACCCTGACATCAACTTGTTTTAATAAAACAGAACTATAAAGAGAAACAAATATTGAATCATTTCGGCGATATTCACCAAAAAATAATGGGGATTAGAAGTTTTAATTAGCACTATTGACGTCCACAAATGCACACTCCCTGAATAAAATTCCATAAATTGCCCATTTTTTTAATGGTTCCATGATAAACGAATTTTTGTTTTTTCATAGAAGCATGTATTAAATAATGTCAAGAATAAAATTGAATGCCACAATAAAATAATTTTCAATTTCTGAAAAACGCTGTAATTATATCACATAAAATGGGGAGCTGCTCTCATGAACGTCAAAAATTAAAGGTAAAATCATTACTCGTATCTTTAGTGGATTTTCGACCAACCTTCATTAATATGTTCTCATCATTGTTCTGCTTATGCTTTGTATAAATACTTTATATCGGGTTAACCTGCCTTAAACAGACAACGCATCAAGCCGAATGCGATCGAGATGGAGCGTTGGAATTCTTGAGCTGTTAAAAAATAGCAGAGAATCGCATCCAATACTATCTGACTATTAGCTTATCATCACCGCATACCGATAAATTATTTCGAACAGCAACGTCCTGCTTCCGGTCGGACATTCAAAATAGACCACTAATAATTCAGACATCCGTTAACATACCGAAGAATTCTTGAAACAAATATGGTCAACGTCCTACCACAAGAGAAGACTGAATAAACTTCCGTAACTGAAATAACGACATTACATTAACATTCAGATATAAGATTCAGATCTAGATGTTTATTGTCCATCTAAGGAAAGTGCTTTTGCTCTCAAATTTTAATACTGAAATATAAATGAAAATAACAAAAAGAAACAGTCATCAGATTTGATTAATTTCAACATTAGGTGAATGAACTTGTAGTAAAATACAAAATTTGAATATGCTAAAAGAAAGAGGAAATCACAAATATATCATGTGAATATACAGGCAGTCGATCCATAGTTTCCGGATTGGGGGGAAGGGGCAAAAAAATGAAAGAAAAAAATCCCAAATTTTCGGGCGCGCTCCGTGCGGCAAATTTGGTAATACCATAATTTATGTTTCAAATCTATCTTTATGCTACTTCAAGTTTATAGATGCTTCCAACTTTTAAAACACTCCCCTATTGCACCTGCATAATAATTTTTCAAGTTGTCAAAATATGGGGGCAAATCGATATTTGCCCCACCAGCAAACAGATTTCGAGCCTCGTTGATATACAAGCTCAAATTGAATAAAGAACGAAAGACATTTAAAAAACGATGTGTCTGTAATTTATGAGCGTATCTCACAAGAATCGCATATCTATTATCAATGCCAATTCACCAATTGTTGTCAATTTCCGTGATTTGTCACCGGTATACAATAACTTCTAGAAAATGATTTCAGATTGTATAACGAAATATATATTCGACCTTTTTTTTCTTCTATTGTATATATGGCAGATAGCCTCCGTGGCTAACGTGGTGTTATATCTTCCCAGTGATTTCTGATATCACAAAATCAGCATTGAGTACCGTGGAAAAAAATGCTGCTACATTCGAACACTAAAACAACAGCCTCAAAATATGTTATGTTGACTTCGTTGTAAATGCCCAATTCAATCATTTAGATTCATCCTTAAAGCTACTGCTACCCGAGTTACGGAGCCCTACCATCTTTAAAACTATCAAGACCTCTTTTAATCATTAATAAATAAAAAGGTCCAGAACATCTACCCAGCCTATATTATAATTAACCTCAAGGAAATTTTCCGCCCACGCAGTCCCCCCCCATATACTCCAGAACAAATTGGTATTATTTTCTGGATATAAATTATGGGGGGGGGTAGATGTTCGACGACGAAGTCGATGGGAGGGGTGGGGAGTAATTGCCGCGGGTTATAGGTGATTGTCCAGGAAAATGTAATGGGTAATTGCCTCCGGGTTAAAGCCCTTCATACCATCGGGGGGCGGGGGGTAAAAATTCAGCAAGCATATTGTCCGTAATATAAAAAAGAAAGCTTTGGACTATTTTCCTTTCAGCAGGCATCTTCTTTTGCAGCCTAAAAATAACATTGGGGGGGCGTAAATACAATGCATTTAGAAAAATAACTCATCTGAACTTTACAAAATATAGGAGCTAAAAACTCAGTTTAGTGAATTAAGTAGACGTTAGACTCAAGATTGATTTTTTTCGACGAGAAAAAAATCCCACAAATAAACTACTTTATATGCATGTTTTCTTTGCATTTCAAATTCCAATGCAATCACGATCTCCAAGACTTCACATACATGCCTCATCTATAGCTAAGGCAGTGGATATCTTTCTTGCGCCAGGATTTTGGCAAATGAATCCATCTCTTTAAAGATTGGCAAACATTTACACAGTTAAAAAATCTGAGCCACATACCCGGCACATGCTTTCAGACGGTCTAAAAATAAGCCGCTGAAAAAAAAATGTATTTCAAAATATTATTTATGCTTTAACAAAATAAACATCGTAATTTGACCAATCACTGCCCATTTCCTCCATAACTTACTGTGTTAACCGGAGCTATTAAAACTCGCCCATTAATATTAATTCATCGCATAACTGCATTGGCATTACTGACCCAAACTTTGTGTTCCAGGTGTTTCTTTGCCATATTGAACACTACTATGTATCTCAGCATATCAAAAGTTTGACATCTTTATATTGAAGCTACCACAATGTTCACCTATTCACTTCAAATAAAGCATTGCTAATAAAAAACACAAGTTAACAGTGGCCTAGTTTAAGAAATTGTGATCTACATAACCTCCATGCTTAATGTCTTTGATATACAGATATAGGTCTAAAAACAAGCCTGAAAAAAATTGTATTTCAAATGATCATTAGTACCTGTAAAACTGTCAAATCTATAGTATCGGTTATTTGGATTCACCACTGTTCATTCACAGACTACTAGTTTAGATATCAGCCATTATACCACCTTAGTGCTAATTCCCAGGGTGATGTTTATGCATAACTTTGCCAGTGCAGCATAACTTCCAAACTTTTGCATCTATATGTTCATTTTGTCATATGTACTCGTATAAGTTGATTTTTTAAAATGATAGCTCCACAATATAATTTGCTTTAAACAAACCCATACTCTGTAATCCGGGTTTCCAGTTCATAAAACCCCTAAAAACGAATTCTGCATAATATAGTAAGCTGAATTAAACAAGATGATAATATATACCTGTCTATGATCAATGCAAAGTTGCGTCCTCTTCTCCAGTTACAAGTTACGACAGTTCAAACATGTAACACACTAATAATCCTCAAACCCCCAATAATCGACACTAATGTCAATTCAGTGAATGATAATTAGGGAAAAATTGAACTTAATGCGACATAATTGACTTTGGCGTAAAAAAAATGCACATCATCTTAATTAAATACACTGCAAAATTTTTGACACCGCCTTGACAAAATGCCTGATGAAAATAAAACTTCTCAATTCCGATTACAATATAACAATTGTATTGCGGAAATTTTGTTTGTACCAAATAAATGCACACTCGAGTGTATCAATCAACTTCATGCTAATAGCTACGCAATCTCTTTTGTTTCTATTGACCTCTATGTAACTACAAACAGAATATTGCGTACAACAGACACTACAGTTTTTAAGACAATGAGACAATTACAAAAATATACTCAATTTGGCCGAACCAGATTAAAATGCATTCTTCAGCACCCCTGCTGTAAGTAAAAATAAATAAACCTCTCAATCGCTCCATCAATACAACATACAGTTAATGGTTCTGGATGAATCACGTGATTAGATATCGAGATTTCGGATCGTGAGAAACTGCATTATCGAAAAAGACTAACACAAAAAAATACCACACTACTACTACATATCATGCAATCTCCTCCTGTGATTTTTTTTTTTGGGGGGGGGAGGGAGTGCTTACCTTCTGGCCATTATCTCTTCTTCCTTCCGTCTTTTTTTTTCTTTCTTTCTTCTGTTTCTATCTTCCATCTTTATCTCTTCTCTTTCCTTTCCCTTCCTTCTTAATATTCATTCATCTCTTCCTTATTTTCTACATTCATCGTTTTAATTTAAAATAACTACTACGACATATTAAGAAACACGAATAACCCGGGCTCCTATGCTTTCCATCCAATAATCATTTTTTTTTTTTTACAATTCAATCAAATCAATTAAGAAATCATTCACCGGTGAATCGATTTTTTGGGGGGGTGGGGGGGCATGGGGGGGTGATGTGTCCAACATATTTTTATCTGCAGGGCGGGTA
>JZLH01S0615157.1:24289-34387 GCA_001188425.1 Eucidaris tribuloides
CACACACACACGACACACACACACACACACACACACACACTACGACACACACACACGCACGCCACCACCACACACACACACGCGCGCGCGCGCACACAACAACACACACACACACACACACACACACACACACACACACACACACACACACACACACACACGCGCGCGCGCGCAAACGAACATACACACATACCTTGTCATCCCATATTTATTTATTTGTTTGTTTTCCGTATGTTTAATGTATATAAGCCTGAATATCGATGAAATTCCACAAAGATAACACAAGAGAAATATTCACACGTAACAAATAAGTTGAAATCTTCGCAATATAACTATGTGATGACATAATATTCAGAGGTGTTATCACATTGGATACCGACAAAAAATATGCGAATCGTCATCTTCACCGTGAAAATGGTGACCTTTAGGGTTGTTTGCTTTTCATAAACAATCGTTCACCGTGCCGTACGGTTCGTGGCGTTTGAATCTATACTGTATGTACCGAAGCGCTCGATCGACATGATCGACCAGGAGCTTGAAATTCCTGCTTGAATTGCAAGCTAGCGTATCTCCCATACGTGCATGATACCTTATCTAAGAATCACACGAGGGGATAGAACGAAAGACGGAATGGTGGCAACTGGGAAAGATGAGACACATGGCGTATGGTGACATGTTGTAACGACCGATGATGGACTAGCGTTTGAATCTGTGGATGCACAAAGGGGCCAAGTCCACAATTGTTCAAAATTGAGATTTTGTTTGATTTAACGATCTATAAAGGTAGGGAATCCCATTTGCAACCCTCCCATAACACAGCAAAACATTATTCATGCACTAAGGATATTTAAAAAGTATACTTGCCTGTGAAATCAAAAGATCAGAAATCGCCTAGATTTTTTTTTTAAATTCACAAGAAACCAATACTTGTGTAGTGTATGATCTAGCCTGTAGGCACACTATTCCAAATCTCGCTATATTTCATGGACCTACAGTATAGGTCCATGGGTCCATGATTACAGTGCTTACGTAATACCTGTAATACGAGACGGTTGTGCTGGAATGCATCAGACTCATTGAAAGGAATGTAAGGTCATGGCTGCGTTGTAACAGTAAGAGTGTAATACATTCATGGAGGTAAAAGAGACCTACATCACTGTGTAAATATAGACTAGTACCACTTGTAGAATTTGTGGAACTGTAGACCAAAATTAAAATGGAAGTCAATTAAACATTTACTATTATTCCACTAAAACTGCGTTTCTAGCTCCTACACTTTTCTAAAGGTTCTTAAATGAGATTTACTTCTAAACACAACAAAAAGTAACCACCCCCTTTTTCAAAATATCATAACTTTGTAAAGACACAGTTTTGAGCAGAATAATTTGGCAAGGGTGTTTCTACACTATTGACTACCTTCTGTAAGAAAATGTGATTGATCCGTCAAGTCATGGATGAGTGAGCACATATTAAAGGCAAAATGTCACTTTTCAAAAGTCACAAGGGTTATTTTGGGGGAATTGTAATGCAAGACTTTGACAAATTTTGTCTTTGTTGAACGATTTAGTGCTATTTATGTTAATCATCTATTGTTTGACCCCCTTACACCTCCCCTGTTGCACTTTCACATATTTTACGCTTCAGTGAGCACAATTTCAAAATTTCCATCATTTCACAATTTTGAAATTTTAAAATCCATTAAGTTTATTGAAAAAATTGAAATGCGATATTTTTCAGCAAAATGTATCTTTACATGTTGTACGAACATAACAGGTTGTAACCATGTCATGGTTGAGTGAGCACACTTTATAAATAAAGCAAAAAGTACTATTATTTACCATTATTTGGGCATAAAAGAGGACTCCTGTGACTTTTGAAAAGTGGCATTTTGGCCTTTAATGCATGCTCACTCATGCATGGCTTGACGGATAAATCAGATTTTCATACAGAAGTTAGTTAATGAATGTAGCAATACTCCAGTCAAATTATTTTGCTAAAACTTATTTTGTTAAAAAGTTATGGTAGTTTGAAACAGGGGGTAGTTACTTTTTTTGTTGTGTTTTTATACCAGTGCTTTTGTACAATGTTGAATTGTAGGCGTGCAAAAGAGACACCCTGCCTTTAAGATAACCTGTCTAATTATGTAAAAATGGCCCAAAGTTTGACCTTTAATAGCATTTAAAATGCATGGAGTGCAAGAGGAGCTCAACCTCAAGACTTGGGTCTCTCTTGCATGAATTTAGGGGAATAACCATAATAAGTGGCAGCACTTATGTTCACATCATTTGCATGCATTGAGTGCAGGTAGAGGACTTGGACCCCTTATG
Source organism: Eucidaris tribuloides (assembly GCA_001188425.1). Taxonomy (NCBI): domain Eukaryota; kingdom Metazoa; phylum Echinodermata; class Echinoidea; order Cidaroida; family Cidaridae; genus Eucidaris; species Eucidaris tribuloides. Next base: position 26,617 of record JZLH01S0615157.1, read on the forward strand.
TATGGATTTAGCTTAAAGGCACTGTATAACAATGTTTCCAGTTTAAAAAATCTGAGCTACATGATTCCCCATGCTACCAGTGTCTCTGATACGGTCTAAAAATGAAGCCCTGAAAAATTGCAGTTTAAAACGATTATTAAGTGCTTTAAAAAAAGTGAAAATCATTGAGAGACCATTCCAGCTTTCCCCCATAGACTGTTGTGTTGTAGAATTTCCTATCGCCCGGTAGGAAATTAATGTGCCAATTTGTATCTGCAAATATTGTAGTAGTGACAGCATAACTGTCCAAACTTTTGTGTTCTAAGGTGTTTATTTGTTCATTCACACACTGTCAGATATGTCAGATAGCAAAGTTTGACAATTTTTTTTTTAAATGGGCCTTCCACAGTGTTATATAGCGTCTTTAATTACCATAATAGGTGGCATCACAATTGTACTCACATCATGGAAGTAGACGACTTTGACCCCCCTTGCGTGGATTTATACGTTGTCCCCTTTTAGTATGATAGCTCCAGTTTACTGATAGCTACCCTGTGTCAGAGCAATAGCTTGGATGTAACCTGATTTTAGGAAGTGCTAAAAACTTGACTAAATAATAAATAAAGCTATCATCCGATGAGAAATATGTGTTATGTCCATTTTCTTCTGGATGTTTTATGCAAGAAGGATCCAAGTCCGGAGACTTTAGTTCGCCAACTGAAGTTTAAAAAGTTAATTGCTTCATATTGTAGCATTTGAAAGCTATGAGCTGGTTACATCTGACTAAAGTGTGAATCGTTTTACATAGCCTCTCTTTAAAGGCAGTGGATCTCATTTGCAAACATCTCCGCAGACCAGGAAAAGATAACCCATGCCCTTATAGGCTATTGATGAAGGGCATGTCTGTGAAATCTGGGGGTCAGTGATTGCCTAGAATTTGAAAAATGCAAAAGAAAAACAATAGCTGTTTAGTGTACGTTCTATGGTAGGAATTTTTTTCTCGCGAGAAAAAATTCAAATCCGAGTCTAACGGTCACTATAATTCCACTAAAACTGAGTTTCTAGCTCCTATATTTTGCTAGCGGTTCCCAGATGGCATTTCCTTCTAAATGCCATTGTATTTACACAATGTTAATTGTTAGGCATGCAAAAGAGATCCCCTGTCTTTAAGATATGCAAAAAAAAAAATACTCCTTGGACTTGGGTCCTTTCTGAAATTACCGAGTCATTTTTGTCATCCGAGACTCCAGCACGCTGTCTGAACACACCGTACACAAGCGGGTCGATTTGCTATCCATGTTTAAAACATCATCACGGGTTATGGCTGAGCTCAGTTCTCAACATCTGATCTAAGGGGACATGGGGGTCATTATCACGTGTCATCGCAGCGGAATGCTAAGCTCAGCCAAGTCATTATACGATACACGTCAACGAATTGATCGCAATATTACACAGTGTATTTTACTTACTCAGAAATTAATGCGTATAGCTTTTGCGTTCGTAATGAACTGTGGAACATGCAAGTAACGATTTTTTATCACACAGGAAAAAATACAAAAATAAAGTTAAAAAAATCAATCTGATCTTATTGAACAAAAATTCTGATCATATTGAACAAAAAATTTGAAACACTGAAATATACTTTGTTATGATAAAACCATTTTGTTTTTTGAATTAGATATTTTGATTTAGATTTGATTTGATTTTTGATATTTAGATATCTTGATTATTTATAGACACTACACTGCACTGCACTATACTATTAATATTTTAATCACGTATGCACACAGTCTGTGGCCAAACTGAAGATGGTCAATGCCGTAAAATGGTAAAGACATAACGAGCAATCTCCGTCCGAGTATGGAGAACATCAGCCAGGCGGAATAATCTTTGAAGATTGGATATCGCCTTCGACCAAAGCAACAACAACAACAATAAAAAAAATTGTAAAGTAGGTACTCCACAATTTTTTGTGTAAATTTTACCTAAGAAATGAATTTTACAAAAATTTATGTAAACTATATTTGCATAACGTTTTTGTAGATTTTCACATAACATATAAATTTTACAAATCTTATTTTAATCATTATGTTATTTAACATAATAATTTACATAATATTTCTAAAATTTACATGTTAGGCAAATCTACAACAATGTTATGCAAATATAGTTTACATAAATTTGTGTAAAATTCACTTCCCACAACAAATTGTGGAGTTTCTATTTTACATTTTGACTGAATTTTTGTATTTTTTCAGTGTGTAATTGTTGTTCTTGTTGTTGGTGACGGAGACGGACCTAGAAATTATATGGCATCTCTTAATTTATCAATATAAATGAACGAAAACCAAATGACCTCGGTGGAATAGACACTTCATATTAAATACAATGCACCTAATGTTAAATGTAACCTTCCTTATGTTAAATGTAGTACAATACAACTTTAAAAGTATGCACTTTTAATGTTCAATAAAGCTAGTTCCCTCACCAAATTTTCAGACATATCTAAATGAAAATTTAAACAAAGGAAAACAAGTTTAAACGAAAAGAGTATTGTTCTCGTGTAGATACCGTTTATAGGACATCCCAAAAAATTGAATTAATCAATGCCCCAAATGAATAAAAAACATAATAAAGTGTATTTAATGAAAACAAATGGGTCCATGCGTGTGTATAATGTGTCATTTTCTGGGTTTAAATGCAAGGTCCACCCTGACATCAACTTGGTTTCAATAAAAGCAGAACTATGAGAGAAACAAATTAATGAAAGTTTGGCGAAAATTCACCAAAAAATAATGGGGTTATGAAGTTTCAAAGGTTTACATTTGTGACGTCACATGCGAGCAGCTCCCGATATAAATTCCATAAATTGCCATTTTTTTAATGGTTCATGATAACTGAATGTTGTTGTTTTTTTCATAGAAGCATGTATGAAATAATGTTTCAGATAATATATTGAATGCACAAGTAAAATAATTTTCAAATTTCTGAGAAAACGGCTGTGGAATTTATATCACATAACAAATGGGGAGCTGCTCTCATGTGACGTCAAAAATTTAAAGGTTAAAAATTCCATTACTCTGTTATTCTTTAGTGGATTTTCGCCAAACTTTCATTAATATGTTTCTCTCATTGTTCTGCTTTTATGCTTTTATTAAAATTAACTTGATATCAGGGTTAACCTTGCCTTTAAACAGTACACGCATCAGGCGAATGCGATCGAGGGATGGGAGCGTTGGAATTCTTGGAGCTGTTAAAAAATACAGATGATATTCGCATCCAATACTATCTGACTATTGAGGTTATCATCACCGGCATACCGATAAATTATTTCGAAACAGTCACGTCTGCTTCCGGTCTCAATTTCAAATAAGCCACTAATCATTCACGACACCGTGTACTACTGAAGAAATTCTTGAAAACAATATGGTCAACGTCTACCACAGAGAAGGCTAGAATAAACTTCCGTCTGACTGGAAGTAACGACATTACAGTTAACATTCAGAATAAGATTCAGATTAGAGTTTATTGTCCATCAGGAAATGCGTTTTTGCTCTCATTTTAAATACTGACATATATATTACATGTGAAAATAACAAAAAGAAACAGTCATCCAGTTTGATTAATTTTCAAGCATTATGGTGGAATGAACTGTGAGTAAAATACAAAATTTGAATAATGCTAAAGAAAGAGGGGGAAATCACAAAAAGTCCATGTTTGATATCAGGGGCGTCGATCCATGTTTCGGATTGGGGGGAGGGAGGGGCAAAAATGAAAGAAAAAAATCCCAAATTTTCGGCGCGCTCCGTGCGGCAAATTGTAATACCAAATTTTATGTTTCAATCGTATCTTTATGCCACGTTCAAAGGTTTTATAGTGCTTTCCAATGCTTTTTAAAACACCTATTTGCATTGCATACTATGAATTTTTCAAGTTGTCAAAATTATTGGGGGGGGGGGGCAAATCGATATGTTTGCCCCACCAGCACAGGATCGACGCCTCTGTTGATATACAAGCCAATCGAAAAAGGAACGAAGACATTTAAAAACCGATGTGTTCTGTAGTTTACTGAGCGTAGTCTTCAACAAGATCGCATTATCTGATTATCATGCAATTTCCCAAAGTGGTTGTTCAATTTTCCGTGATTTTGCTTCACCGTGTATACATACTTCTCAAATGATTTCAGATGTGTATGACGGAAATTATATACGTGACCCTTTTTCTGGTCTATTGTATATATTTGCATAGCCTCCGTGGCTAACGTGGTGTATAGTCTTCCCAGTGATTTCTGTATCAACAAAACAGGCATTGAGTACCGTTGGAAAAAAATGCTGGCTACATTCGAACAGCTGAAAACAAGCAGCCTCAAATGATGGTGATGGTTGACTTTCGTTGTAAATTGCACAATTCAATCATTTATGATTTCCTCCTTAAAGCTACTGCTACCGAGTTACGGGAGCGCCTACCATCTTAAAACTATGCAAGACCTCTTTTAATCATTATAGAAATAAAAAGGGTCCTAGAACATCTACCACAGACTCGTATAATTATAATTAACCTCAAGGAATTTACCCCCACGGCAGTCCCCCCCCCCATATACTCCCAGAACAAAAGTTTGGTATTTTTTTCTGGGAGTATAATTATCGGGGGGGGGGTAGATGTTCGGACGACGATTGTCGGAGGGAGGGGTGGGGGGGGGTAATTGGCCTGGGTGAGGTGATTGTCCCAGGGGGAAAATTGTAATGGGGGTAATTGTCCTCGGGGTGTAATTGTCCCTGTCATAACCATCGGGGGGGGGGGTAAAATGCGCAAGATTATTGTCCGTATATGAAAAGAACAGTCTTTGGACTATTTTCCTTTAAAGGCAGGGCATCTCTTTTGCATGCCTAAAAATTAACATTGCGTAAATACAATGGCATTTAGAAGAAAATACCATCTGGGAACCTTTAGCAAAATATAGGAGCTATATAAACTCAGTTTTAGTGGAATTATAGTGACGTTAGACTCAGATTTGATTTTTTTTTTCTCGCGAGAAAAAAATTCCTACAATAGAACGTACTTTATATGGCTATTGTTTTCTTTTGCATTTTTCAAATTCCAGGCAATCACTGACTCCCAAGACTTCACAGACATGCCCTTCATCTATAGCCTAAGGGCATGGATTATCTTTTCCTTGTCTGCAGGGATGTTTGCAAATGAGATCCACTGCCTTTAAAGGTATTGGCAAACATTTACCACAGTTAAAACAATCTGAGCCACATGATTCCCCCGTGCTACCAGTGTCTTTCAGGCGGTCTAAAAATGAAGCCCTGAAAAAAAATGTATTTCAAAATGATTATTTAGTGCTTTAAAAAAGTAAAAATCGTAAGTTGACCAGAGTCACTTGCCCATTTCCTCCCATAGACTTACTGTGTGTATACCGAGGCTATTAAAACTCGCCCCGAGTTTTAATTATTTATTCATGCATAACTTGCCATTGGCAGTGTAACTGTCCAAACTTTTGTGTTCCAGGGTGTTTATTTGTCCATTTGAACACTACTATGTAGCTCAGATATCAAAGTTTGACAATTCTTTTTATATTGAAGCTCCACAATGTTAGCCTATCACTTCAAAGTAAAGCAGTTTGCTAATAATTAAAGACACAAGTTAACAGTGGCCTTAGTTTTTAAGAATTGTGAGCTACATAACCCTCCATGCTCTAAGTGTCTTTGATATACATGATATAAGGTCTAAAAATGAAGCTCTGAAAAAAATTGTATTTCAAATGATCATTTAGTACCTTGTAAAACTGCAAATCTATGAGTATTCGGGTTGATTTGATTCACCCTGTTCATTCACAGACTACTGTGTGTAGATATCAGCCATTTTATACTCCACCTTAGTGGTAATCCCCAGGGTGATGTTTATTCATGCATATATCTTGCCAGTGGCAGCATAACTTTCCAAACTTTTGCATTCTAGTATGTTCATTTGTTCAATATGTAGCTCAGGTATCAAAGTTTGATTTTTTTTTTAAATTGAAGCTCCACAATATTAATTTGTGTCTTTAAACAAACCCTTACTCTGTATGCCGGTGTTTTCCAGTTCTCATAGAAACCCCTAAAAACTTGAATTTCTGCAGAAATATAGTAAGCTTGAATTGTAAACAAGATGATAAGTAGATACCTGGTCTATGATCATGGCAATAGTTTTGCGCCTCTTCCTTCCAGTTTACAAGGTTACGGACAGTTAAACATGTATGACCACAATAGTCCCTCAAATCCCCAAATTAATCGTACACGTATGTCAAATTTCAGTGAGGATAATTAGGGGAAAATGTGGCAACTTAATGCGACAAGATTGGAGCTTTGGCGTAAAACAAATGCTATCTATCTTCATCTAATACACTGGCCAAATTTTTGACACCTGCCTTGAACAAAATGCTTGAGTGAAAATAAATACTTCTCAATTCCGATATACATTATAACAATTGTATTGCGGAAATTACTTGTTTTGTACTCAAATGAAATGCGATCAGTGTATCATATTCATACCTTCGTGCTATAGCGACGAGTAATTCTCTTTTGTTTCTATTTGACCTTCTATGTAAATACAAACAGAATATGCGTGACAAGCACGACACTACAGTTTTTTAAGTGACAATGAGCAATTACCAAAATATACGTCTATTTGCGAACCAAGATTATGAGTGCAGTTTTCAGCACCCCTTGCTGTAAAGTAAAAATAAATAAACCTCTCAATCGCTCCATCAATGACAACATTACAGTAAGTGGTTTGGATGGAATCACGTGATTATTATCGAGGATGTTCGATCGTGAGACTGCATTATTCTGAAACAAGACGATGAACCAAAGAAAATACAACACTAATACTACTTATCATGCAGTGCGTCCGTCCTGTGATTTTTTTTTTTTTTGGGGGGGGGTAGGGTAGGGCTTACTTTCTGGCCATTTATCTTTCTTTCTTCCTTCCGTTCTTTTTTTTTCTTTCTTTCTTTCTGTTTTTCTATCTTTCCATCTTTCTCCTTCTTCCTTCTTCTTTCTTCCTTTCCTTCTCTTAGTATGTCATTCACTCTCTTTCTCTTTATTTGTCTACATTCTCGTTTTAATTTATAAATAACTACTTATGGACCATATTAGAAACAAGCAATACCGGGGCTTCTCTTATGCTTTCCATGCTCAAATTAATCATTTTTTTTTTTTACAATTCAATCAATCAATTAAGAAATCAGTTCACCGGTTGAATCGATTTTTTTGGGGGGGGGTGGGGGAATGGGGGTGGATTTTGTCACATTTTATTTGCAGGGGCGGTACCAGAATGGGCACATTTCATTTTTTTTACTTTAATTTCTTTCTTTTGCGATTTCTTGTTAAATTTTATGGATTTTATTCATTAAGGTAAAAAAAAGAGATGATGAAACATATATAAGTAATTGATTCTTCTTAACAATAACTTCCAATGTGATCATATATTACCTATTACTGCGTATTGAGTACACTTGAACATGCTTAGTATACTTGATTACGATCATATATCGTTTCAAGACAGCCGGGAATGGAACAAAGAAAGTCATAAGTGCATAACCCGGGGGGATTTGGAATGTTCAAACACCCCCTTTTTTTGCTGAAAACATTCCTTCGATGGCCAACTCCCTCCCCGCACTTTTTGACTTTTCGACTGTTGGCCGTGAACAATTTCTCCTGTCTGGTCGGATTTGGCCGTTAAAAGTTTGTTCATTGGCCACCACCCCCCCCCCCCCCNCCTCCTCTCTCTCGTCGTCGTCGTCGTACGT
>JZLH01S0615160.1:329-12327 GCA_001188425.1 Eucidaris tribuloides
TTCCGACGAAATTGTGCATTTAATATAAATAAAAATATATACAGTACATTCATTTACATGTATTCGTTTATTTGTATTTATGTTGGTACATATATATGTTTGTGTGTATGTATGTGTGTAGGTTTTATATCGTCGCGATAAATATTGAAACGATTGTCAGTGGATGAATACATATTGATGCTGATTGTCCTCCCCTGTACCAGCAAAATACAATAAAAACAACAATAAAATAGCTTGACCGTCTGATCAACTTTGGTGCAATGTGCACTAAACTATCAAAGTTAACAATGCATTCCAAATACATCTGATATTTTGTCTGACCGTAAAAATAAAAATATGATCGATGTATATTGTTGTCAAATTTTAACTTTGTTGGTTTCTTTTATGTGTTAATGATGTGGTTCTGATTGCTTCTCTCTTTTGAAAGTGTACTATCATGTCTGATCTAGTTTGTTTTTTCTCTATGATTTTGATAATTGATGTTTGTGTGCGTATTTGTGTTCATGTGATGGTTGTGTGTGTGCACATGCGTATGTCTGTGTGTGCGTTTGTATATACGCATTTGTGTGTGTGTGCGTTTTTGTGTGTATGTGTTTGTGTGTTTATGTGTTCATGTATGGGAGTGTGCGTGTTAGTTTATGTGTGGTTGTGTGTGTGTGTGTGTGTGTGTGTGTGTGTGTGTGTGTGTGTGTGTGTGTGTGTGTGTGTGTGTGTGTGTGTGTGTGTGTGTGTGTGTGTGTGTGTGTGTGTGTGTGTGTGTGTGTGTGTGTGTGTGTGTGTGTGTGTGTGTGTAGTGTAGTTAGTGTGTGTGTGTGTGTGTGTGTGTGTGTGTGTGTGTGTGTGTGTGTGTGTGTGTGTGTGTGTACGTGCGTGTGCGTGTGTGTGTGTGTGTGTGTGTGTGTGTGTGTGTGTGTGTGTGTGTGTGTGTGTTTTCATGTAAGTGCAATACCTTGTGTTTACTCATTTAAAATTTGCCCAGTTTTATAGCTGTCACTTTAATTTACTTTTCTTTTTGTTGTGAATACGGATTATGTTTGTAGTTGTAAACGTTTGATGCACGTTTTAAATCAATTATATTTATGGTGTATGTTTGATTTTGATACATTGTTTTTTGATACAACAGGGCCTCATGGAAGACCACATTTATGGGAATGGGCCACCCTGTTTTTGTATGTTTTAAATACGCGAAATAAATGAATAAATAAAATAATTGATAATATTATTGACACTGATCTTTGGCCCCCTCACTAGCCTTTCAGGATTCTAGAATTTACCACTGTACTGATTTGTATTCAATAATCATCCACAGTGCTTGTAAGTTTCATTTTTCTATTGTGTACAGTGCCCCTCCACAATCGGCTGGCAAAAAGTGTAAAAGGGTGTATTCTAGTGTTGATAGGATTGCTTTGTTTATAAATCGTTGAATATTCCGGAACATAGATTTTTCTTTTGTGGTATATTTCTTTTTTTCAAAAGCAATCATGCTTGATGTTCACCCAATCTACTCCACCCGTACCAATGCTCTGATTGTTATAAGGACTAAACATGATTATGGAAGCTTCCTCTTCTGGTCGGGGAAATTTAGGGTTCTATTTCTTTTTTCGTTGCAAGAAAGCCAATTTAGGTTATACTGATGCATGACGGAATGAGTTTACCACCGAGGGTAATTCTTCTTCTCCCTCCCCCCCCCAAAAAAAAATTGTTCACTGGTTGCGCTCGTTCGCAGGATTACCTCTATAATTTACTTTCAACCAACGATAGCGGAGGCAATATTGTAGATACACTTGTCAACATCAAACAATTTGTGAAAAAAAATCCTCCCCCAAAATCCATCACTCACGTGGCACACCTTGCGCGTGTAAGCCACTCTGCATTCCTACAAAATTAAATTCAGTTTCGGGACCGAGTGCCCTAAGAACGCGTTAATTCAAATCTGATAGAGGGATTATAACATGAATAACAGGCCCACAGCAGCTTATAGTACAAAATTCATACCGTAGGAAGTGCAAAAAAGAGTTTGAAAGTGGGGTGGTTTTCAATTATTGTCGACTGTCCATTTCACAAAACAATAGTCAGAGGGTCAAAATAAGCTCGTAAACTGCTCAACTCTATGAAGCTTATCCGGGACCCTACAAGGGATACTAAGGCGGGTCCCTTGATCTACCCGTTAGGATGGTCAGCCCCTCCCCTGCATAGGCTCTTGCCGAAGGTCCATTTTCTCGACTTACGCACCCCCCCCCCCCCAATCCTGACTACGGGCATATCTCCGCTGGTGTTCACATTGCGGTAAAAATTAAATGGAATCGTTTGAAAGAATTTACCAGAAAACGGGTTTTTCCTTGAAGTTCCAAAGTTTTCCCTCACGCTCGCTCCCGGAATTGCTTTTTAACGTATTATGACATATATTACGCCAAAAAAATATTCCTGTAAAAGTAAACATTAAATTAGCGATTATATCACAAAATTACTGAAATTGGTTACACTCAAATACAAAAATTTCCAAACAGCCCCTATGATTTCAGTATCCTTAAACCGTGCGCTTGGCGTACGCGGCGCTTTAAATCCAATTTAATTGTCCTATCTATTGTGTTTGCAATTCCATACTGTGGGGTGACTGAAAGACTAAATATACGTGAGTGCACCCGGAGATCAACTTTCGGGTAGCGTGCTACCTTCATCATAACACAAGTTATATGCGACATTAAAAGGCATAATTTGTCAGTATGTTTAAAAAATCTTAGCTACATTATCACCCATGCTTTAAGTGTCCTTGAAAATGACAAAAAATGAGGCCCTCAAAAAAATTAACTAAAATCATCATTTTAGTGCTTTCAAAATGTGAAAAACTGAAAATCAATGAGTACATAGATTCGTCATTTCCGTTTCCCTAAAAGACTGTTGCGTGGCTTTTAAAAGTGTGTCTGCCCTGATGCATAATCCACGTGTGATTTTTTTTTTCGATACTTAGTTTTGTATTCCAGGGTGTTAATATGTCATTTTTTAAGCACTATTTAAAGCCTAGATATCAAAGTTAGACCTTTTATTAATAAACCTTCACAGTGTTTAATATTGTCTTCAACAATAAGAAAGATGACAGAGTGCATATCCCTTAAGCTAAACTAGGAACCATAAAGTATTGACCATGTATCATACGAAACATAATGTGAAGACAGCATTACATTGAAGTGGTGGAGCAGATCTTCCGTTAAGCTAAACTAGGAACCATAAAGTATTGACCATGTATCATACGAAACATAATGTGAAGACAGCATTACATTGAAGTGGTGGAGCAGATCTTCCGTCCTTTTTGAAAATTGCTTTATCATTTTGTAAATGAGCTCACCAGGCTTATCAGCCAGAATCATGCCTTCATTATGTTAAGATGGAATTAAGTTTTTACCTCCCATATAGCCTTAGGGCTAATCAGACATTTTTTCGTGAAATAAGGCCCGTTCAGTTTCAAAGTTTACAAAGCATCGTTACGACGACTTTTATTCATTTTAACCATCAATATAGTCTTACTACCAGACTTGAATATGTATACTACATAGTGATTAGCTTATCGGGAACCAACACAAGTGAAGTTGACTAGTGCCTGTAGCGTCCTTTTATACACTACGCAGAAGTGGGTGACTTATACCGAGCCCACTCATCAGCTGGTGAAAGCTACAGGTAGCGTTTGTATTACAAGCTATACCGTAACACATAAATCTTGGGCAAGTGGCCCATATTCATATTTTATAAAAGGCGTGTATGAATCCAAAGTTTTTAATACGGAATTTCTACGTGTAATTTTCTTCAGCAAATCAAGAACATGGACTTTAATGTGTAAGTACGGTAAATAGGAAAATTCATTCCAATTTAATAAGGTGGCAGTTATACCTTCGGAAGGTAACGTACAATCTCTCTTTGCTTGAAAATTAACTTTTATGACATGCAAACACGTGGAATGTATCTATTTGAACATTTCAATGAGGGTTTGATGAGTTTGCTATGATTATTACTTTTCCAAGAAATTGTTTGTTTTTGTATGGCATCTTGTCAGATGGCGTGATTTATGTTTGGTCGTTTAAGTTATTGAACAACGATATCTATCATACAACAAAACTTCCCATTGTTTTCAAATACCGAGATTTTTTGAAGGCCAAATCACGGCGAAACAGCTACGCGACAAGCAAACCAAAAATCCAGGCTTCTCATGTCTGACGGAAACCGGTTTTACGGCCAGTAGAGACGTGGCAAGCTCCCCCCTCCCCCCAAAAAAAGTTTTTCAGGTCCGCTAGAAATCGGATTCACGGAGAAATCATATCCATTTTAGGCCAAATAGCGGCAAACGAGGTTAAAAACACCCACTTTTTCAAAATGGGTTATTTGGCGGATGTTAACATTTCCTTTTGCTAAAGGGGGCGCGTTCAAACACCCCAAAGAATCCCCACTTGGAGAAATTGAAAATTAACTGTTAAACTGTTAATCACGTAAGTCTTATTTTACGCCTTTGTTCCCATTTCCAGGGGAATAATTACGACTTGCCATGTGAAATGCATGATATTTAATCCTGACTTTGCTCAAATAAAGATTATCAAGTTCTCTTGCCCTGTCTTGGAATATGAACCCCAAAATACATGCATTAAACATGCAGCATTCTGTGCAAACACTCTGGTTTAATCCGCCGTGTAAAGTAAGAAGTAAGACAATTTACATAAGTTGAAATCTTTCATTTCATTTGTCGATCTATCATAATATTTTGCTGCCGATGCAAGTGGAAACCATCAAATATTAACGGGAATACGTAAGGAAATAGAAAAAAACAGGGAGATATGATTTTGGCTTCATTGCTGAGGAAATAATGTTATCAGATTACTTTGCAGCACTTATATGTTACCTTTATAAATCCATACTTCTTATAATTTACAGTGATTGTATGGTTGTGTCTATAAAATGTGTTTTATATATAAATTATGTATGTGTGTGAGTATTCGTGTGTGAAGTTGTTCGCAGTAACAGTTGATTCAACACTGTGATATTTTTCTGTCGGTTTTGTTTCGTAATTTAATTGTCGTATAGAGACATGAGTATTTTTTAAAGAAAAGTCGATTTGTAGATCCAAATTATGCCAAAAAATAACAACAAAGTAGATCTCTTCCCATAACTGTGTAAAAAAAACGGATCACTGTTGGAATATTTGTGTGCATGCAAAGCAAATATTAAAGCCCAAGTAGAGTTCTTTTGCAAATGGTGAAAAACAACCTTTTTGTCACTGATATTTTGTAAGACCCAGGGTAGCGCTAGGTTGAAATCTTAGGGGGGCGAAATCCATCGGAAAAAATTGTCCGGTCAAATTTTTCCCGCTAGCGAGAGAAAACTTATCCAAACACTCAAAATCCCCTGATTTGCAATACTTTGAAGAAGACAACAGGAGCGGCCACCCCATTCCACCCCTCCCCTCCTCCCGTGCCGCCACCCTTAGATAAACCATCTATTTGAGCCCTAAATGCCAAAGAAAATGTATATAATGGCACACATATTTAAAAATCATAATTTGTCACTATAAACAATTTTCAGTAGATTTCGTGTTGTTGATATCTGGGGTGACAATGAATTGTAAAAGATCAAAGGAAAATTTGTCTGATCAACCAAAGTTTTACTCTGGCTTTGATTTTATTTCCAATTGGGTTTCCGCAAAAAAGGGGAGTTTTGCAAGTTCCATGCTTCGAGGAAAACGCAAGACCTACAAAATTATGTAATTTTTTGGAGAAAATGTGCAAATAATTCAATGACTGAACTCAAAAGAATAAAATTGTATTTTTTCACCCTAAACGATTTAACTGGCCAACATGATGACCCAACGCGACAACTTATAGTATGACAGGGCAACGCTCAATTTATGATCCGAATGTTACAAATTAATTTTCTTGATCTCTTTGTCCCACAAAATTGGGTCCTATTGGTCGATGACCGGTTTTTGCCAACTCGAAAAGAAAAATAATTTTCCATAGTTTACATTTCTAACCTATATTTTGCCTATCTTGTTGTAGATGAAGTTAAGACGTACTCTTATTTTTAAGATATAGTTTGTAAACGATGGTTTTTCAAATAATCTACCCGCTATTTCTTTGTTTTAAACTTATTATTATTAAGAAAAATCTAATTTTAATTGAATTATAAAGTAACGATTGTAGAAGTACTTTTTGTTACTTAACGAAGGCACAACGGACGTTAATCAACTTATCCTTTATAAATTGACGCTTTCTCATTTATACCATCTAGCAATATTAATAGACAAAAATAGTAGACGGCTGAAAACGTTTGTAGCGAATCAAACATTTCCTCAAATTGTTTGATAGCTACGCTTACTCACGAAATCGGATTAAGGATACCTGTCTAAATAAGCCCTATAATCACTTGATATACTCGTTTGTTCCGACAGAATATGTATCAAAAGGGTTAAAACGGGCGATATTTCGTGAGATCTCTATTCCGCTGCCCCATTGGATTATTATGTAATTGTCAGCTCTCCCAAAAGTTTGGCATCATGATTATACAGATTTATAAAATATACAATTATCTCCAAAATAATCTAACTTCAATTTGATATAAAATCACTTATTTATTCATACTTACTGAAAAGAAGTCACGAGTTGGTTACTTTTGGTACCTGCCAAAAGAATCTATGTAGTGAGTATAGGGAAGATGAGCAATGTAATATCCGAATATAAAGCATGCACCAATGACAAAATATGATCCTATGATGGGAGAAGTTGCTAAAACTGCTGAGAACGCCAGCGTGGGAACTTTTATATCGGTGAGAAGTGTTTTGGGTGTTACTACGTTACATTTATCCTTGGATCACGTTTGGGGAAGAAGCAGGATGGTGATTGGTCCTTCGTTACTCCATGATGAAGATCATAGCAGATATTGACGAATCAATATTGCGTCAACAATTGTAAGTTCGACGACATATGAAAGTATTGACCGCATGGATAATTGCACAAAACAAGCCCCGGGGGTCGTTCCCTCTGCAAATCCCAATCAAACTGATTTACAGACTGTAATCAAACTGATCAAACAGGGGACTGATTATACAGACGGAATACCAAGTCTGATGATGTAAAAGGAATATCAATAAAGAAATTATGATATTAAGCCACCAATCAATCACTATATCCCACAACCTATCGATTATTACCGAGTCATTCATCCATTCGTTACTATTCAGATTGTTAAATGAAAGACTCTTTTGCAATTGCAACCATCATTTTACAATTAAAGTTCACTTGTGGATAATTATGCACCTTCGAATTTTATGACCCCATTTTTGTTATTTGCCGTGTTGAATGTGTAAATATGTTTGGTCGCCCTTGTTCCCTCTCTGTCCGTATGTTTATACTAAACCCCTCAAAAAAGTTCTGCAACTCAATTTTGAACATTGATGTGTCTCTTTGTATCATAGTATCATTTTTGATATCTATATCATTGAAAGGCCTGTCTATTTCCCTTTACAATGATACCTCATTTGATATGATTATGGATTCATGGAATGTGCAAGACATTTAAATAATGGTCCAAGTCAAAAGTGAAAATGCATTGTTATCAGCACCAGTTCAGCATTTTATGTATGGAGAATGGATTGTGTTTAATGATGTTATAGTTGATAATAGTATTATGTGCTGTTTTCACATTTTGTTTTGAATATGAAATAAGATTTAAGTGGATAATTATAAAATTATAATTGTGTTTGAGTTTCATTAGGATTCTGGCATTTTTTCAAGGTCCCCTCCATCGATCAACACATGACACTTCACAACATCAGTAAAGACAATTCACTCTCCATACAAATGTATGCTGAACCGGTGTGCATTTTGGCAGCTTTTCACTTTTGACTTGGCCCCTTATTAAAATGTCTTTCACATTCCGTGAATCCCTAATGATAGCAAGTAAGGTATCATTGTAAAGGGAAACAAACTTTTCAATGAAAACAATATCAAGAATTATACTATACTATGATACCAAGAGAGATATCAACGCTCAAATATGAGTTGCAGAACTTTTTTGAGGGGTTTATATTGTATTTGAGAAAAAGTGAAGGCATACACACACACGTACACGTACACACGCAAGCACACACATATACACACTAAGAATGCACACGCACATACGTAGTTTTATTGTAATCGAGCTTGGTGCAAAATTCGGGAAGGGATGAGACTTAAAGAAAGTATATAGTTTTCATGTGATGTGAACCTATTTTAATAGCATTCATAAAGAAAATTGTTCATTAGTTATGCTGCCCTCTCCAGGACCAATTCAAGCACATATACATATACAAGATAAGATTAGTCTTGGAATACACGCTACACATATTTCGGCATATAAACATTGTTGCAGTATCATGTTGTAGAGACTCCAATAGGAAAATGAGTGTTGTATTATACCACATAGCCAAGGCCATGGGTGCCCCCAGATTGAGTTAAAAAAGATCATTTCATTTGCCTCTAGAGTTATTCTTTAGATTAACTTTCTTATAAATTTGAGTATAAACAGTCTAATAGATAAAGAACCAAGGATTAAACATTCAATAATCCAGAATCACAATCAGACTCTATGTATCTTCCAATCGTCTTTATTGGTTTCACTTTGTATATACATGATTGAATCTGACACTTTGCTTTCAGTAACCAAAAAAATGACAAATTACAAATACTTATAATATACCTATACCATTGTTCTTTTCGTCTTGAAACATTTCAACATAACTGTCAATATATACAGTATATAGAATATTTACATATAAATACAAATTTACAATTAACAGCCAACTTATCACATGTAGTTGACATCATAATTATAGTCAGTGACCGTATTCTTCCTTTTATCCGAATTCCCTCCTTAAAGAAGGCTTTCACTCTTTCATATCGAATGGCCTTATAGCGCAATCGAGCATTTTAGGCACTCCAAATTGAGTTTGCATGCACTCGAAAAAGAGCTGATTTTTAAGACACTATACATCATTGTGGAAGCCCCATTTAACAAAAATTGTCAAACTTTGCTTTCTGATATATCTGACAGTGTTTGAATTTACAAGTAATCACAATAGAACACCAAAGTTGGCACAGTTATGCTGTTACTCGTAAAATATGTACAGATAAAGATCGCACGTGAATTATTGTCAGCTGACGAAAATTCTGCAATACAGTTGTCTATGGAAAACTGGAATAGTCCCTCAATGATTTTCACTTTTTAAAATGATTGTTTTGAACTGCATCTTTTTTTTCAGGGATTCATTTGTAGACCTTATCAGAGGAACTGGTAGCGTGGGGAATCATATAGCTCATGGAAACATTGTTATTCGATGCCTTTAACTATAGAAATTCACTCCATATTCAATATTTGACTTTTAAATAAATATATAAAGCGTATACTAGTTTTGGCATAATATTGATACTTAATTATCTCCTATTGCGTGCTAAAATACATGTAGACTTATTTTCTATTGATGCCCTGAGAATAGCATGCTCTCAAATATTTTCATTTTGCAGGACTTAAAAAAATTGGGACACCGACATTTTGCCATAGATATAATAGAATCTGCTTGCCGGTCATTTAAAATTCTATATATCTCATTCTTAACAATATTCGGTAAAGGTTTGATCTTGTATTGTGAGTTTTGTGGTGTCTGGCATGACGATACCGTACTTTACCAAACATTGAGGAATAATGCTTGAGTCAGATGGCTTTAAAGAGTGATCTCTGTATTCTTAGAGAGTGCATAGTTCTCGTTTTTGGTCACCTCTGTCTAAAATGTTTAAAAAGACCACCTCTGACCAAAGTCAGTGAAAATTGGTCCCTTTACAAAGTTCATAATACGCTTTAACTTATAAAACCTATACACATTTATGACCAATTTCGTTTTACACACGCAATGGACTCATAACTGGCTACCACAAAAGGTACCCCAAAAATGTCCCTGTAGACAAATCTTCCGTGCGTATGTACGACAAATTCAAAACTTCTATACTTAAATATACACTTATGTTTGGTACATCTATTTACATGGACGGATTTTATGTTAGCTAGTATTTACGTAATAGCTGACTGCGCTCAAGGCAAAATGAGAAGCTAGATTTCAAAAGATGGCTAAATATATATTTATTCCTCGAAAAATAAGTTATTTACAATCACGTTAGCCAATACTGGCAAACACAATAGATTTTACTCCCGCGTATTTCATTAGCGTTTGTACAAATTTGGGCAAAAATAATGCATTTCTCCAAATTCAACAAAGTTGAGTGAACGCCTTTTGGAGTAAAGTTCTTCAAAATAGGAATTAATAAATATATGCATTCCCATCAGACTTCTTTGTTATCGACCAACGATCATGTCGTCTGTTTAAAGTCAATTGGTGTATATTTTGAGAGCCAATTAAAGCTACAGACGGTGCGACTTTGGGACCCTTCCAGCTCAACTGATAATAGCAGCTTACAGTTTGTTTATAAATAAAAATTCGTATAAGCGACATTTTGTTAAGGTTGAAAACTTAAAGGCAAGGTTCACCCTGACATCAAGTTGGTTTTAATCACAGCAGAACAATAAAAGAAACATATTAATGAAAGTGTCGCGCAAATCCGCCAAAGAATAACAGAGTTATGAGGTTTCAAAGTTTTAAATTTGTGACGTCGAGCAGCTACCCATATGTCATGTAATATAAATTCCATAAAATGCCATTTTTAATGGTTCATGATAATTGAATGGGGTTTTTTCATAGAAGCATGTATGAAATAATGTTTCTGATAATATATTGAATGCACAGTAAAATCATTTTCAATTATCTGAGAAAACAGCACTTTTATGGAAGTTATATTGCATGACATATGGGGAGCTGCTCGCACGTGACGTCACAAATTTAAATCTTTGAAACCTTATAACTCTGTTATTCTTTGGCGATTTTGCGCCGAACTTTCATTAATACGTTATCTCTCACTGTCTGGCTTTTTAGTTAAAAAACTGATGTACAGGTGAACCTTGCTTTAGATTCAGGATAAACTGCAAATAATGCTGAAGTAGGGATATTTTGATTTACCGCAACCAAAAAATAGCATCTCCTGTTACTTCTTCTCCAATCGTTTTCTGCAATTGTCTTTCAGAATAACAAATATGAAATAAAGTGTTCAAATATGTTTCACCACATACCAACGGATAATCAAACCATCCATCTATCAAACGTTGTAATTACTGTACACTGTATATAAACGTCTGTTGTCCGTAATCGTTTGGCAGGGAAGGTACGTACGTTCGCGTATTAAAGACGCTATATAACAGTGTGGAAGACCCGTTCAAAAAATTGTCGAACTTTGCTATCTGACATATCTGACAGTGTTTGAATGGACAAATAAACAAAGTAGAACACAAAAGTTTGGACAGATATGCTGTCACTAGTACAATATTTGCAGATACAAATTGGCACATGAATTATTCTCGGCCGATAGGAAATTGTGCAACACAGCAGTCTATGGCGGAAAGCTGGAATGGTCTCTCAATGATTTTCATTTTTATTAAAGCACTTAATGATCTTTTTAAACTGCAATTTTTTCAGGGCTTCATTTTTATACTGTATCAAAGACACTCGTAGCATGGGAAATCATGTAGCTCAGATTTTTTAAACTGGAAACATTGTTATACAATGCCTTTAAAACGAGAGCATTTGTTGTCCTATTTATTATTATCTATTCGTCGAACGAATTAAAATTACGGTGTTAATGTTAGCTAGTTTTGATTGTTAGTCCAACAAGTTGCTTGAGCCTTCCTTTTTCGAACCCAGTAATTTTACAGTGTATATAAATATATACCGTATATACACATAGTAGAGAGAGACAGACATAAGAGACGATTAATATAATATCCACAGTAATTTACATTTACATGTAGCAAAATTCCGTGAATTCTCGCAATGTTATCAGTGTATTTATCAAGTTTGCATTCAATAATACTATTCGTTAAAAAA
>JZLH01S0615160.1:14820-25706 GCA_001188425.1 Eucidaris tribuloides
CAAATGACAAGTCGTTCCAGAGCAGTGGACCAGCATGTGAAAAGACCCTTCCCCCATGATACTGGATTTTGTAACTGCAAGCACTTTGAAACATTGATACCGTAAAGACCTGACCGGTTGGTACTGAGTAAATTTGGATATTATACTGAGGAGCAGAGCCTTGCATGCAATAAAAAACGCAAAACACAATTAAAACGAAGTATAAGTTTTGAGTCGTTGTTTCACGGGCAACGAATGGGTTAATTTTAGGAGTGATTTATATGACTATGTAAATGTAAATTATGTAAATATGTAAATCATGTGTATGTTTTATTTCACTAACTTGTTTTAAATATTCAATCATATCCACATTAATTCAGACACCTGCATGTATATTCACATTCACCTCTGTACTGCGTTCAATTTACCTTGAATTTACCTTGAAGGCCACAATTGGTCGTCGTGATGATGATGAAGATACATACATGTACACATAGATAGCGTGGTGTGGCAGGGTTAAGGAGGTTCTGTGGGACCCATTTAAAAACCCAGGGACCCATTTAAAAGCCCGTTTATACGCATATTCTCTCTTTTTTTCAAGAAAACGACAGTTAATTCACATGATGTTTCTCTTTGAACGTTGCTAACACTTTGCAACTATAGATTCAACCCTGTGATACACTAGCATAATACCAATCTTTTGTCAATGGACATGACGATAACACAGTCATGCTGTAGTGTGTCTTTGTATTATTCATATTTTAAGCTCACGTTATAGTCATACTTGGCAACTTTATAACACGTAATGATAAAGTTAAAACAGTTAATGCTTCATTTATTTTAATCGTTTTATTGTATTATAATGCAATAATTTCAAATAGATAGGTGTTTCAACTTCACGATGAAATAATATAAGCGGATAATCCAAAACGTATGCGTACGCTATAATCTTTGAAAATATATACATGTTCATTGAAATATTCTTAATTCATATACCGATCTTTCATCTTTATCATCTCAATATATACAGCCACATTTTAACGTCAATCGACATAGGCAATTTTCGCAAATTTCAGTATCATAAAAATAGAAATATGACATATTTACATAAATTTACATGACATATTAGGGATGTATATTAATAAGTCCAAAATGCAGATGATGCGCGTTACGAAACTAGAAACATTAAAATCAACTTTTTGAAACACATGCTGCAATAATTAATAATTAGATGGACCTATGAATCCTGAATTATCTATGAAGTTTAAATTATTGGTCTAAATATGGAAGATGATTCATGTCAAGACTGAACCTGTCCCAAAAAAATATCTCAACACTGCAGACCTCGTCATTTTTGACCAATCAGAGGCAAGCAAAATAGATATTTCAAAAATCATCAATCTGGTCACAATAATACTATTATGTATATTGGATATTAATGTTGATTGACATCAGTCAGTTTTGACATCACCAGCTTACCACATACGAGTACTGACTACAACAATATTTTGCACTCTCAAGAGCTTAACCGCTTCAAAATTTCGATACAATATATTACTTCTGAAAACTTTTTAAAGTAAGGAAGTTTTATAAGGCTCATTATCAGCAGAAGTAGCAATATAGTACTGAAAGATTTTTATTCAAACAAAAGCAAAATGTATTAGAAAAGTTTTAGTAATAATAATACATCATAATGGTAATAGCATTCGTTGGTGTTGTAGTTGTTGCAGTTAAAATAATAATAATAATAATAATAGTAGTAGTAGTAGTAGTAGTAGTAGTAGTAGTAGTAGCAGTAGTAGCAGTAGTAGTATTAGTAGCAGTAGTAGTAGTAGTAGTAGTATAGTAGTAGTAGTAGTAGTGGTAGTAGTAGTAGAAGTAAAGGTTGAAGTATAATATTACTAGTTTCAGTGTGTAAGTACTACTACTACTAGAAGTGATAACATGTAATAGAAGTAGTAGTAGCAGTAGTAGTAGTAGTAGTAGTAGTAGTAGTAGTAGTAGTAGAAGTAAAGGTTGAAGTATAATATTACTAGTTTCAGTGTGTAAGTACTACTACTACTAGAATTGATAACATGTAATAGAAGTAGTTGTAGTAGTAGTAGTAGTAGTAGTAGTAGTAGTAGTAGTAGTAGTAGTAGAGTAGTAGTAGTAGTAGTAGTAGTAGTAGTAGTAGTAGTAGTAGTAGTAGTAGCAGAAGTGGATGGTGTTTGCGTTCTTGTTGTTGTTGCTGTTGTTTTCTACTGGTAACATTAACACCGTAACCCCTATTGCTGATGTTTAATTCAAATGATATCAAAGAACTATAAAAATATATGTTGATAATAAGAACAACATAAGTACTCTTTGAAAGACATTCGGCGTTTACATAATACGTCATTTACAGAGGCTAGTGACTCAAGTGCGAACAATTTCTAAATAGATATAACTTTAAGCGTTTATAAAACATGGTTTTACTTTAGTGCACAAACCTATAATATATCCCTTCCATCTTCCATCCTGACGCATCCCCCAAAAATACAATTACCCTTTTTAAAATCAAATACTCTAGCTCCTAGAAATTGTGTCACTGTGGTGCATCACTCGTGGAAAATTTACGGCTACGCCAATGATTTCATTTATCGTGAGCCCATGGAAATTATATTGAGAAGGCGCTAAAACGGCGAAAAATTATTCAAAACAAATGTTTTGCCATAACAGTAGGCAAACCTTGAACGTTTTATTGTCACACACATGGCATTTGTCAAACGAAAGAAGTTTTGAAGATCGAGTATACTAAAATGATTCGTAGTGAATTCAAGTGAATGGGCCAAGATCAATTTAAACAATTAACTTTCATCGTAAAATCCAAACGAGACGCTCCAAAAGGCACGATCATTATTTACAGCCACGATAAAATATTCAAAATGTGCAATTGTGACGAGAAAATATCATAATTTGTCCACATGCCGATTTGACCATTATTATTATATTTTCTGACTCGGGCATGAATTATGTCAGTATCATGGCAGTTTGTTTAATTTCATTTGTCAAAATTACGTGTCATTTACTTCTCCAACATCTATTTTCAAATAAGCTTAGATCCAATTTCGTGTTTTATCTTTGACACACACAATGTCGGCACAGTGTGAACTCTTTGAACAAGGAATGATCATAGTGTGTGTCTATGAAAATAGGTCGAATCCACACAATACGACGGTGCGTTCATGCTGTGTTCACACACTGTCACAGTGCGTTCATACTGTGTTCACTGTGTAAGCACACTGTGACGACATTTTTTTTTTTTTTGGTAGGTGTGTTACCCAACCAAGGCAGCTTTCTTCGCAATGTGGGAAATAGTCTTGTCCCGTTTTATCATTGGATTCAAAAGAAGTTGTTATTTCATTCTGTTTCAACCGTGAACCATTTAAAAGGCGATTTAACGTGCGCAGATTTGGAGATTATGGTTGCCACCTGAAGCCCATTAACCCGTTGGAGACGGTTTGAGTTTAATATCCATAGACCCCAGCCTGCAATATCTCGTACTTATCCTCCAACCGTTTAAATACTCGTCAATGGACATTCACATCATGATATCCGCAGCAAATTGGCCGGCCTGTAGTCCGTGCCAACTAATGCCTCCGTATAGCGATCGCAGGCGTAAGCCGCGCAGTGCCTTTCGGCGAGGCATCAACATCGTTTTCGGAAGCATTTGATCTTGGATCCCAAACAGCGATCAAAGCTTTATCGGTACGTTAAGCAGCCTTTTAACCCTTTTAGTATTACACTCAGAATGTAACATACACAGTCTGTGGAATTTTGTTACAATGTTGGCGAGATGGTGAACGTTGGACATCGCTACCATCTTGTGTAGATCATCAGAACACCAAGGCCGAGCGAGATGAACCAACTAAGGAATCCTCCCCGGAGTTGGAGCGTACCAGAGTCTTTGTTGTTGCAATTGTTCGAAGTGCAGCAATGTACACACTCCGTCAAACTATTTGCCATCATGCATTCTGCCGCCATTGTGTTGGTATCAGTGCATACGTCATCACTACAGCCACGTTCGATTGACTGGTGCGTCCCGTTAGATATCCGCTTCGTCTGCATAGCGTAAGAGATAAATAATAATAATAATAATATAATAATATAATAATAATAATTTAATTAATAATGATAATAATAATAATAATGATAATAATAATAATTAATCATAATAATAAATCAATAAATAATATTGTTTTTATTTCCCCACGGTAGCCACTTCAGTCAAATAGACCGTTCTGCCAGCGGTCCCCGCATAACATACCCTTTTCTGTTCTGAAATACCGAGCGCCTGGCTAAAAACCAGAAGGTACCATTTTAAGAGTCTTTGGTATGATCCAGCCGGGGGTCGAACTCGCGACCTTCTGGACGTGAGGCAGACGTTCTAACCACTAGGCCATCACACCGGTGAAATGAGAATCGTGTATGTATCGTACATTTTGTATTGCAAGTGTTACACTGATGACATTACCATGTGTTATGGGCAATTCTATGCACTGCACGCTATTGAAAAGTTAAAAAGATGCACCCGACGCCAGCGGGGAAAATGATTTTGTGGCAATAATTTGTTAATTATTGACTAATCCCAGCAAAATTAACTAGTGGTGATGGTGTTAGGATACACAGCTTGTTTTCTTCTCTCTTTCTCCAAACAAGTCAATTGTGTTACAGTACAACCATCAGTCTATTTGATAGACTGCTCTTTTTGTTTACCTCTATTTTATATCCATTACCCCAAACCTTATCCCAATTTACAGTAAAGCGAAGCGGAAGGGTCTGCGCTATCACCAGTCTAATTTTCCAGACCGGCGTCTACACGAAGTTTCAACTGTAGATTGGAATTTGTATCAAAATGAGCAGTCTGGAAACTTAAAAGCTATACAACCACGAACCCTGTACATTCTTATTAAGAAAATATTGATTCCATCCAGTGGCGTATCTAGCGGGGGACAAGGGGGCACGTGCCCCGGGCGCCACTTTCAGGGGGCGCAAAAAGGCAAAAGTTTGAGGAAAAACAAGGGAAAATGAATAAAAAGGGAAGAAACTGGTAGAAAAGGGGGAGGAAAAAAGACATTGAAATATTAATTTCACCAATAACCAATGAAGCCACCGGCCAAAAAAGAGTTGGAAAGGGCGCGATTTCGACACTCGGCAAGGCGGAAGCTGCTGGAAGGGGCGTGATTTCAGTACTTGCCCCCCTGTTTCAATTGTTGGAAGGGGCGCAATTTCAGCACTTGCCCCGGGCGCTGCATTTCCTAGATACGCCACTGATTCCATGTCATGCTTCCAACGGTAAGTGTCTATGTGTTACGCTGAACAGGATATGGCAAGAGTGGCAGTCGTCGTCCTCAATTCAGGACACGATGATTCCAGAACCGAGAATACTGTTTAAAGTTTGTTCAGTGAAAATTTCCTAGTCATATTTTTTTTCTTTGTTACCAGTCATATTTATCATCGGAAAACGTTGTGTAGCTTTGTATGGAATCAATTTCTATCGGGGCCAAAGTTTGATTCAATAATGGTAAATTAAACTACAGGCTAACAATGACCACAGTTTAAAAAAAAATGTTAGCTACATACATGTAGTCCTCCATGCTTCAAGTGTCTTTGATAAGGTCTAAAAATGAAGCCTTGAAAAAATTGTATTTCAAAATGATTATTTCTAAGTGCTTTTAAAAAAAAGTGAAAATCATAAGTTGACCGAATTCACCTGCCCATTTCCTCCTATAGATTTCCTGTGTGTAGATCTAGGCTATTTTGTACTCGGCCCGAGTACTACTTGTTTATTCACTCGTATCTTGCCACTGGCAGCATAAATTTCCAAAATTGTGTATTCTAGGTTGTTTATTTGTCCATTCAGACACTACTATGAAGCTCAGATAGCTAAGTTTAACAATAATTTGAAGCTCCACAATGTTAGCCTGTGTGTGTTTAATGCTTGCTTTCTTATTAAGTTACAGATTCAAGACAAATCCTCCCAGCCTAAATATACATGTACAGTCTGGCCGGGAATGTTACACACTTCAAAAACCGGGGTGTTAAATTTAACACCAAGGGTGTTGCACAATATGAATCCAGAGAAGTGTAGTTGTTTTTTCCATCACCTTGCAAGGGCGTAGGCTGGGGGGTGCACTGGGTGCACGTGCACCCCCCCCCCCCCGCAGAGCCATAGGAGTTCCGCCCCTGGCAAGCAAAACGAAATTTGTACCACTTTTTCTGCTTTCAACACCTGATTTACTCAACTTTAATTTCACCTCCCTAAGATGTGCACCTCCCCATGTCACTTTAGTTCCACCTCCCCAAGATGTGCACCTCCCCGTGCCCAAACCAGCCTACGCCCTTGCCTTGGTGTTGAAGCCAATGCTCTTGGTGTTTGAAATAATTCGTTTGGTGTAAAATAACACCCGTGGTGTCAAAATTTCACACCACGTCTGGTATCTATATTGTGCAACACCATAGGTGTTAAGTTTTTGCAGTGCAATAATTTACACGTTGTCTTACCCTGCACTGTTGATTTACGTAGCACGTACTCGTTGAGAGGCTTGTAATACCGTTACCAGTGGAACATACATGATTGCCGTCGGTAGTCGAACAGGTATAGCAAGTGAGATTCTGAAATTAAAAAAAAATAGATAAAAATAAATAAAAATTGTCGATCACTTTTCTCGCAGCGATGTTGATTTACGCACACTAAAATACAGTAAACTGTCATCTGGTGTTTAGTCTGAATTGTTGTAAATGTTACGTTGTCCGGCAGATAGCATATGTTCCCGGCGAATTTGAGAAATTTTGCCTTTTTTCATATTTGCACTCAACAGACTGACAGAAGGCTTTAAAAATATCACACTACTTTAAAAAAAACTAATGGTTTGTTAGTAAGAGAAAATTTACTGTTAAAGCCCTTCTGCCGGGAACATAATGCTAAGGCCCTTATGCCGTACAACCGATTTTTGTAATTTTCATAAATTGTATATTCATTTTCTAAATCATGCACAATTCGGCGCTCGCCTGCCATTTGCGATTTTTCAATAAAACTTTTACTTAATTGGATTGATTTGAAATGAAGTCGTTGCAGATAGAGTATTTACAATTTAATTTTTATGGACAAATAGTTTACTCACTTATCCAGACCCCAATAACATTTGCGGGATTTTGAAAGCAAAATAAATTTCAATATATTAATACATCTGAATGATTATTTACAATACACCCAAATGTCTGTTGAACTTATGTTCTTGAATAATTTGCTTGAATCTTAAACTGAACGGTATCAAAGATTAAAGCACACGGATGTGTAAAATCTGATAAAATAATTTTCAAAATTGTTTCCAAAATAAATTCGGTTTACAAAAGAAGGTCCATGCTTCTCTGTTTATTCAACTATACACAGTGTTAACATTGTCACTATTTCTCCAATATATTTATTCTGAAGTTTATGCTTTCTATAAAAAAAAACAATAGGAGAAAATGTAATTTCCCGCCATTTACCAAAGGCCGTACACTGCCTAGTGCATCAAACTGAGTTTGTATAATGCTTATCAAGATTGTGCGCCTTTGTATAGTTGTATTTTTAGTTGATGGGTCTCATGATGTGAAAATTTCACCTGCTTTGAGAAATTCATTTTACATTTCCGAAAAACCCAGTTTCGTTATAACTACATGTACTTCAACAGTCATAATCAATGTTCACTAGAAAACCCTGTGTGCAATGCTGTGATCGCACTATACAAGCATGGTTTGACCATAGAGCTACAAACCCTGGTTTGACCTTTTGAAACCCATATTACCAAGATGCCACCAATATAACACACCATCATTTGTCTGTCGAGAATACAAACGGACATTAACTCTAAACCCTTGAGAAGCAGGATGTTGTTAACCGTGTACAGACTCTATAGCATTAGCGCCCTTTTGCTTCTCAATGGCTCTGTTAACACCAATCTCATTCTCATAACCGACGCAAATACACTGATATGATCAAATCTTGATCAGCATTTGCTTAAATCCTTGTGCAATAGTCGATATCTCGTACACCAGCAAATATTATAGTATTAATCTGCCATAAAAAAAGCAATAGGTAGCTTGGATGCAATGCAAACGTCAGGCAAAATTAAATTCAAACAATTCTTTTGGTCTTACTTTGCATATTATTTTGTACAAGAAGATATTTTACACTACGTTAATAAATGCGTCTTACCGATGATTGCCTTGTAACGCCAGACGAAGTTGTGGGAGCTGCGGTCGTGATAACAACTATAAAGCAAACATACATTTTAAAGAGTGAAAATAAGTACAAATACTTGATTTGTTTAATCAATTTTACAATTAAAATCCATGTTCCATATTTACAGAAGAGTAAACTATCTTTTAACCCGTTGGAGACTAAGTACGAGTTAACTCGTGAAGTCTATGGAAAATGTGTGTTATAGTGAAATCAAATCGTCTCCAAGGGGTTAAAGAGAGATTGTGAAGGGAAAGAATTACTTTCGATCGATTTCTAGTAATTTCACCAAAGAGATCACACAAATTTTGGAGTGAATCCTGTAATCACACCATAAAGAGTAAAATTTATTCCACGTCTTCTGGACAGTAACTCTCTCAATCTACATTCAATTCTCAAAAAGTGAAAAATTCTCTCTTTATATTTAGAACGAATCGACATGTAAAACACTACCGGGTAATCCAAACAACGAATTAAAAACGCGTTTAATTGAATCTAATAACGGATATATCGAGTGTCTCACTCGCTCTGACTAACAGTGTTGTTTTTTTTATTTAATACAAACCAATTAAAGATATTACAGTATCTGTTTTCGCAAGTCCGTTATTGTTCATCATTGATCATGTTTCATTGCAAGGATAGTACATGTATGTACTGGATCACATTTGAATCGTTTAGCGGTCGTTATACATACAAAGTGTTTAGCAAAAAGCGGAACCCAACTTCTACCATGAATATATAATCTAATAAACGTAATTGTTAATTGCGATATTTCATCGCAAAGATAATTTATTACTCTTTTATATGATACCATATTTGTAATAATTAAGCGTTGAGTTATCGAGTTGCAAACATTTTAAATGAGCAATGTCAAAACTACTTTGCGCACAAGATTCGGATCTTTTCATCAACACAGTCACAGGTGGTTAGTCACTGATATCTCCGCTTTTGTTACAGAACTTTTGGGTCTCTCTAACAAGATCCAAATCAAGACTAAAAGCGTGACGTACCGACTGGGGGAGTGTATACGATTGTGTAGGGCTGGCCACTGTCGTCTGTAATTTCGATAGTCGTGACATTGGACAACTGTTCGGCGAAGGTGTCGGCCACACTCTGGGTATCGGCGACCACGACGAGGAGGTAATCAACGATCACGCTCCCCCTTCGTAGTCCCGTGACAGTACAGGTCACCTGACTGCAGTTGATTCCCGTTGCGTTACAGAAAGACTCTGCGATCTATATGAAGACATGGAAGACGGGAGCAGAAAAGGAAGAGGAGAGGGGAGAAAAATGTGGAGTAGGGGCGGGGAGGAAATGGAGAAAAAAGAAAGAGGTAGAAGAGAGAAGGAGGAGAACAGGACGATGACGACGGAGAAGAAGAGGAAGAGAGAAAAAAGAATAATTTTGGTGACGATAACAATAATAGTAATAATAATGAAAATAATAATTGATAACACATATTCTTAAAAACAATTTATTCTTGGTGTTCGGTTGACTACAGGAGGGTAAACAGCTACAAAACTTAAAGTGCCTTTTCCAATATCTGTATAAGCTGCAAGTGGGGGGATCGTAGAGGTAAAAAAAATAGTCCACCTGTATACATTATACTCAATATTTCGCCTTCATTTTTACTCATTTGAATACCTATATTTGTCTCACAATGGTTTTGTGACAGTGTGTCCCAAAAACTAAATCGTACCCTCTCAAAAGGTACATTTAGTTTGCTTTTCTCTCAGTACAAATTAAACTGGTTAGGCGGAACATTGGCTGAGTCACTTAACATTACGGGATTATGTTGAAAATCTTCACAAATCCTATAAGTTGCGCCAGTTCAGCTTTTTATACAAGATAACTTAAGTTAAAAGAAAGAACCAAAGCTAACTTACCTTTAGTGATAAACTGGTTGTTAATGCCATATATTCCGGCGAGGATGTGTTGCCCAGTTCTTCAGTAAAATTTAATGAAGTGATGGAAAGGTCTCCTGTTAGGGTTGCCGTAGCTGTGTTAGGGAATTAATAATAATAATAATAATAATAATAATAATAATAATAATAACAACAATAATAATAACAATAACAACAACAACAAAACAATAATAATAATAATAATAAATATAATAATAATGATAATAATAATAAATAAATAAATAAATAAATACATTTGTACATTTGTACGAGCGTGAGTCAAAGATTTCAACTATTTTTAAACTCCTTTATGCATAGCGCTCTAGATTCACTCCTCAATACAACTCCAATAGCGTCAGATTTTTTTTGTATCTTTTCACCCCCAGGTTCTGATAATTCCATCCATCTATGACATATAGTTTACATGTAAGTCACATTTTGTAGAAACGTGTTATTCCATTTTGAGATATCACGTTGAAAATCTAGAAACAGTTAGAGCCGGATTGCCACATTTAATGCCAACTGGTATAACATATAATACGGTGTACTGAAAAATAAACACGTGTACAAACGAGCCAAAAGGCTTTTTTTCGGGACATAACACAGGAGAAGCAGAAGCAAACTCCTTCGTTTTAATCCGGACTCGGGAATAAGTTTTGAGTGATGTTTATGGTACTGTACAGTAAAGTTGTGTTAAAAGTTTTTCTTGAAACAATGGACAATGTCAGGCCTAAAAGACCAATGGAAAGCGGGGCTAA
>JZLH01S0615161.1:0-17494 GCA_001188425.1 Eucidaris tribuloides
TTCCTATCCAGGCGTTAGCGATAACGCCGCTTGCAACATGTATGGTGACATTGACTGGGTGAGGGAGGTGACGGCCCTCACAGAGACGGTCATTTTCGTCCTGTCAGTTGCCATGACTACCGCACTCTACACGAGAATTTATATCGTGATTCGAAAGCACCAAGTACTCCGACGTCAAATGATGGGGGCATCGGCCTTAGATTCACGCGAGGGTTCGCTGGCAATCAGTGCCCCGATTCAATCCGTCAGCGGCAGGCTGGTTTCATCGAAGACAATCTCGTCGGACGATGGAGGATCTACAAATCAAGCTAGAAATCATTCGGATACAAAAACGTCCAACCATAAAAAAGTAGCCCAATCCGTCGACAAGGGTTCCACCAGCACTTCATCGTCCCCGATGCGACAGGAGGATCACAAGACAACCCAGATGCTCATCATCATCACCATCATCTTCTTCGTTACCTGGCTACCTACTGCGGTCCAGAATCAGATACCCCTGGCGCTGTTGATGCAGATGACACCCAATGTCCCAGATAGTATGTTTGTCATGTATGCACTGTACCAGATTAAATATATAAACCACATAATTAACGTATTCGTTTACTTGCTGGTTAATCGGCAGTTTAGACAGGCATCCCGAGATTACTTTGCACGAGCCAAAAAATAACTACTGCGCAGCACTGACCATTTTACACGAAACAAAAAACCGAGTAGAAGAGCCCAAAACATTTGTATTGTTTTAAATGTGCATTTGTGACTGGTTGTGTTTCTACAAACATGTTTTAGTCATGAAAGTATTATTCATAAATTCAAAACTGGACTTACTTTTTTTCGAATGCTACGTTTCGGAGAGACCCGCTCCTTCATCTGGCAATGATACCGGCGTCTTAGTGCTGAGCTGTGCAGACCCGTTCCGCTTGGTTAAATTTTGATCACGTGATAATCTGCTTGGGATCTTGTCAATGGCCCTGTCCCATGAGTGAGAGAGGATGAATCTCAATCCTCCCTTTTTATTTAGTTTTGGGCTTTCTACTATCTCCCAGATTGATTCTGTTATACCCCTTTTAAATCACCGGGGTTCTTTATCCAGTATTACAACGTCTTTAGTGTAAAAGGAGTGATTGGTCTTTTGTAGATGTGAAAACACTGATGAATCTGGTATTGATGATGACGTGCTTGGTTCCCTATGTTGATTCATGCGGGCTCTTAACGATTGTTGTGTTTCCCCGACGTAAAACTCGTTGCATTCATCTTGTTCGCAACGAACTCCGTACACAATGTTCTGCTTTTTCTCCTTGGGTACCCTGTCCTTAACATGAACCAGTCTTTGTCTGAGAGTATTCTGTGGCTTTAACGCCGTTGAAACACCCACCTTTACAAAAACCCTCTTTATCTTATCCGACAAATCATGTTTGTATGGAATTGTTACCGACACTTTCCTAACGTTATCGGAGGTCTCTGGTGTATTATCTTTCTTTCGTTTCGGATAGTTGGCTTTTTTCAACGACCAAATTCAGGTATCCACATGCGTTTAGTGACCCGTTGATATTAGTCTTATCTTGCTCTTTCACGAGAGAGGAGTTGAACAACAGTAAATTACCCTTCTTAGACGTGGAGGTCATCGTATCTCACGAAGGTCTTTTGAGTACCAAGTCTATCGCAAGCCCACAGACACTAATCAATATTTGAACTTTGCATCACACCACCCTCTTATACACAAACTATCAGCCATAAGAACACTGTTTCATAGAGCGGAAACGGTGGTACAGGACCCGCGCGCAGAGGAGCAAGAGAAGACTAATATCAAAGGGACACTAAACGCTTGTGGATACCCGATTTGGTCGTTCAAAAAGACAACTATCCAAAACGAAAGAAAAATGATACACCAGAGACCTCCAATAATGTTAGGAAAGTGTCTGTAACAATTACATACATACATGTCGGACAAGATAAAGAGGCTTTTTGGAAAGGTGGGTGTGTCAACAAAGCTTAAGCCACAGAATACTCTCGGACAAAGACTGGTTCATGCTAAGGACAGGGTACCGAAGGAGAAAAAGCAGAACATTGTGTACGGAGTTCGTTGCGAACAAGAGGAATGCGACGAGTTTTACGTCGGGGAAACACAACAATCGTTAAGAGCCCGCATGAATCAACATAGGAAACCCAGCACATCATCATCAATACCAGATCCAGATTTATCAGTGTTTTCACATCTACAAAAGACCAATCACTCCTTTATCACACAAGACGTCGTAATTTTGGATAAAGAACCCTGGTGGTTTGAAAAGTTAATAACAGAATCAATCTGTGAGAGAGTAGAAAACCAAAACCTGAATAAAAAGGGGGGATTGAGATTCCTCCTATCTCACACATGGGACAGGGCCATTAACAAGATCCCAAGCAGACTGTCACATGATCCAAACTTATCCAAGCAAAACGGGTCTGCACAGCTCAGCACTAAGACGCCGGTATCATTGCCAGATGAAGGAGCGAAATATTGACTCTAAACTGACACATTACATTACTATTTCAAGTGAAATAAGTCATTTCAAATATATTTAGTTTCCAAATGATCACTTCATATCATTATACAAAGTTTGGCTGTATTTCTATGGAAAAAAGTGAAAAAGGTCATTTTTTTCAGGAGTGGCTAATTAATTATGCCGAGTAGTGTATGGTCACGTTTGTTGACAGGCTTTTATTTAAAAAAAACTATAAGATGGACAAGTTTCCAGATTGTTACAAATTCTAATAAAAATATAGAAACGTAGAAATGTGCTCTCATCTGGTAAAATTGAAAAAAAAAGTATTATACTGTAAATACATTAGAGTGCGGCCGTGATTGAATCCAATGTTTATAGTAACATGTGTTTTCATCCTGTATAACTGTAAAACAAAGGTCAGTAATATACTAGTATAGTGCTACAAATAGAGAGCGGCTCTCATGGGTTATTTCAATTTATCTATTGATTTTTTTCAATATTATTTCAACAGGGTTACCTTTTCATTTGAAAAGAAAGAAGTTCTTTCCCCAAACGCCCCCGGTTTACTCTTGTCCTTTAATCAATAACATACATCGAAAACCATAAAGTTTAGTATCAATTTGAAACAAACGTAACTATTTACACACAAAGCACATGAACTACTGAAGAAATACAAATCAAAAATAAATGAAATAATACAGAAATGAAAAAAAATAACAATTCAAAAAAAATACAGAGTGGCTCATGACAGACTGACTAAGCATCATCAACAAAATTAAACAAAAAATCATATTGGTGATGACATTTCTGAAGTCAAGCTTTGTAAATTGAAAACAAAAAATGTTCAAGAACACCCCTATATTATGAGGTAATAGCCAAAAGCCTGTTAATTCTGTTCCACGGAGAAGCTGATATGCGTTTATTATATAGGCTTTGTACAACACACTAAGAAAAATAGGCTTTGCACCTTTAAAGGTGCAGACCAATGTCACACTGGGAGCACCTTTAAAAGTGCAACTTTGCACCTTTTTGA
This sequence comes from Eucidaris tribuloides, assembly GCA_001188425.1. Lineage (NCBI taxonomy): Eukaryota > Metazoa > Echinodermata > Echinoidea > Cidaroida > Cidaridae > Eucidaris > Eucidaris tribuloides. The sequence goes on from JZLH01S0615161.1 coordinate 3,517, forward strand.
AAGTTGCAAAGTTATACCCGAAAGGTGCAAAGTTGCACCATAGAAAATAAAACAAAAGTATTATTCTTTTTCTTGCAAACTGTGTGTTTTTGTGTGTGAACCGCAATTTACCTTCATGCCAGTGTTATTTATAGTACTTACATTATTATACACTTTATTAATAATTAATAATAATATATTTATAAATGTTAATTATTAACATTTACAAATATTTAAAAACTCGTACAAATATGACCTTACCGGGGCTTGAACCTGCGACTTTCCGCACGTGAGGCAGACGCTCTACCCACTTCGCCATCACGCTGGCCGTGAAGGTGTTTATTTTCAACTGATTATATTGTATTGAAGCCGAAGCGTGCCACTCTCCTCTCTCCTCTTTTAAGGGTCAAGCTTGGACCTATAGGCCGTTTTCGTAATATATTCAATTCCATGCATAGGTCCTACCTTTTAAACAAAAGTTGTTCTTGACAACCTGAAAGCTTGCCTGAGCTTGTCCGACATAGAAAATAGTATAATTTATTGAAGTTGCATTTTCAGTATTGAAGTTGTATTCATAGAAACAGATGAAAGAAATAGCTCATCAGCAGGCTTCGGAAGAGAAAACATCCGTAAATTTGAATACATTATGAAAGTGGTCTATTGGAGGCAAAATGTTCACCTCAAAGGTGTAAACTTGCAAACATAATGAGTGGGGAGAGCGCTTAGCCGTGAAAGGTGCAGATTTGCTCGAATATCGCGGGAGAAATTGCTTTGCACCTATTTCCGCAAAGTTGCACCTTGTACGCACCTTTATTTCTTAGTGTGAATGATAACGCCCTTGTGTTTCGTAATGTTCCAACATTAACGCATTCCTATTTCCGAACTACCAAAATTGTGATTTCAGATTTGCCGTTGGTGTTGGCTCGCAAACATGGACGTTCACAATGGTTACCATAATAACCAGCAGGAAAATTGGATTAATTCAGTTGTGGGTGTACTGAAGAAAATTACCTATATCATGGACAGAACATAAACGAGACTTTACAGATGATGAAAACAGAACAGCAACTGCTGAATGTCGTAAAAAGAAAATAGAAAATAGTTTGAACACATCATAAGAAAGAATAGACTTTAGATACTGTTACTGGAATAGGAAAATGATGAGAAGGGGGGTCTAGGTAGACCAAGAACCTTGTGGATAGATAAAGGAATGTACACAACTAGGAGAATGTATCAGAATGGCACAGGATAGGAAAACGTGGCGATATATGGTAGCCCATTTGCTAGCAGCAGATGGCACACGGAGAAAAAGAAGTTGGTGTTGGTGTTGGTGTTGGTCTTGGTCTTGGTGATGGTGTCGGTGTCATGTGTTCCTTAGACGGCCTTTTTGTAGCTCTGTATAATCCCTAGCTTTGATTCGGACGGTGCTCATACCTTCGGATAGGTATTAGACCAGATCATGATGCACTTCATACAAGCCGTCAATTGGAACACTATTAAATTGCTCTTACATTAGCTCCAATGACATTTGTTCCAAATGTGAGACAATTTCTAGGGCGACAATCTCTCCGCTGACAATTTATTTACTCCGGCGACAAATGCTCCAGTGACATTTGGTCAATCGCAAAATACAAAATTGAGCGAGAAACCTTAATTTACCCCTTCTCACAATCTTACTAGTATTCTTTGCTCAGATCATGCTTAGTCATACTAATCCAAGTCTTTCGAATTTTCTTGAACGTGACAGATGAGAGATTACAATAATCTTGCAAGAACAAGGTGAAATGGTATTTTCGTGGTATTAAGTATTGGTATTGCTTAAATGCAATTTTAGTTCGGCGCAAGGTAAACTTTTCTTTGTTATTTTACCCCCTTTCGTCCTCTCTTTCACTTTTTTGTCTCGTTAGTCCTTTACTCCTCATACTGAATATTGCATAGTTGTAATCTGTGTCACGTGATACTTCAATCTGGTTACATTTCACCATCATTGTCTTCAACAATATTCTTTGTTGTTGGTTATTCAAATTCTGTACAAGCTTTTGTATCAGGGCATTCCTCAATTCTACACAAAGTGTACTTATTTTCTCTGAATCGTTAAAATCTGAACTATATGGTTCTGCCTGCTGTTGGTGTCATTGATAAGTTCTAAGGATGAAGCCCTGAAAAAAATGTGACTAAAAACGCCTAAGGCATATTCAGTCATTGATATTTTCACTTCACTTTGGGCTTCATAAATGAAAGATGTACCATTTTGCAGGAAAAAAAAATTCAACAATTTTAATCCATTGTCACTATTTGGAATTTTTGTGAAGAGAACGATGAAATAATCCATCGCAAATAACAAAACAAAAAACTTACAAACCTACATTTTCAATAAATGTAGATTGTAAATTCCAAGGTAAATTGTAAATCTAAATTCCAAGGTAATTCTCATAATTTGAAAGTACATTTGGCACTGCTCAAATAAAAAAGTTCTATGTCATAGCAAATAAAATACAATAATCCTTTATACTTCAGAAAGTAAAGAACTAATTAAAGCCTTTTTACTCCGTTCGCATTACTGTTCTGTGTCATGCAAAATGTTACTGTTGTGGTTCTGTAATTGCTTTTCTGATTTTGATCAATAAAAAAGAATAGTTTATTTCATCCCATTATTTATTCCGTTTCAGACTTGAAGTAGAAATTATGCTTTCTTTCTAGAAATTATTACAAAATCACTACATACCAAACAGACTTAGGCCGTACGCAGGATTATTCCCCGGGAGTGGGGGGGGGGATATTATCTACAAATGTGGGACAACGCAATCGAGGGCGCGAAGCGTTCGATGGGGAAGGGGTATATACCCCTCCCACACCAGGGTGTTTTTGCATTTTCGAAATTAACATTGAGCAAGCCGGTGCCCTCATTGGGTATTTTTTTTAATCATGATGACGTAAATCTAAGTAAAAAGAAAATGTTTTCGTAGTTGGCCTGAGAGTGTTACATCCAGTGACCCGATGCACTCTGTCTTGTTAGTTAATTGATCACGTGCATCCGGACGGGAACAATGCAGGTGCTTGCGTCAGAGACATCCTTATGAACGTGCGCCGTATATCGAATAGTCTTTTCCAAAGCGTTACGAATTTTAGAATATATGAGTAAGTTTTAAAATATTTTTAAAGACATTGGTTAACATTGTGAGCACCTTGTTTAAAAACAACTCAAGTCAAGATGAGATATGTATGTGAATACTCGTACGTACACAAAAAATCAGAAACCGGCAAAAATTTCGAACAAAACCCCATAGTTCACAAACAGAGATTTGATTAATTATTATAGTAGGCTATAAAAATTAAAATGACAGTGTGTTGGGGAAAACATGAATTGTAAATTGGGTTACTCAATAGACAGCAAATAGTAGTAGCAAATGTAAGAGCATTTATCGTCGGAGCAATTGCCACACCTTAAATAGCAAATGTCGAAGCAATTATTGTCGCCGGAGCATATGTCGCACCTTAAAAGCAATTGTCGCTTAAACAATTGTGGTGGGAGCAATTGTCGCCGGAGCATTTGTCGTCGTAGCGAATGTTTTACCTTTGGAGCAAATGTCGTAAGAGCAGTTGTGGCACCTGCGCAATTGTCGTCGGAGCATTTGTCGTCGGAGCATATGTCGTCGGAGCAAATGTCGTCGGAGCAAATGTTGCCGGAGCAAATGTCGCCGGAGCAAATGTCGCCGGAGCAAATGTCGCCGGAGTATTTGTTGCACCTTAGGAGCAATTGGCGCCGGAGCAAATGTCGACGGAGCATTTGTCGCCGAAGCAAATGTCGCCGAAGCAAATGTCGCCGGAGCATTTGTCGCCGGAGCAAATGTCGCTGGACCATTTGTTGCCGGAGCAAATGTCGCCGGAGCATTTATCGCGGAGCAAATGTCTCGGAGCATTTGTCGCATTTTTCGGAGCAATTGTCGTCGGAGCATTTGTCGCCGGAGCATATGTCGTGTCACCACAATATAAACTCTGCCATCTCATCTGGTATTAATAACCATTACGAACATACCTTCACCGTGGAAACAGTTATTACACTTTTTAAAAATATTTTTGATGGTGTAAGATCATAATCTCAGGAAAACACTTGAGGCCAGTTGGGTTTCGGTTTTCGCGAAATTGCAGAAAATTGAGAAAAACGGGACAAAATATATCTGCAATTTCATTCGGTTATATCAAAAGAAAACATTTGAGGCCAATTTGACATAATTACCTCCGCAAGTAGGTGAAACCTACGGACGGCGCGGAGGTTATGTTATCGGTTCCGTGTGTCTTCCGTTTGTCTGTTTGTACAAGATAACTCAAGAACGGATGAACGGATTTTCATCAATGTGCAGTGGGTGTTTATAATGAGGTGAGAAAAAATGATAAAATTTGGGGAACATGAGTTCAAAGGTCAAAGGACCGTAAAAAAAAAAAAAAAAAAAAAACTTTTAGGCATGTTTGGGGAAAAGTGTTTCTTAAAAGAGGCTAATAATATGGATCCAAAGCAGTGATTGTTTTTGTTCCTTTAAGCAGGTAATTGTATCTCGAAAGTGAAATTAGGGGCTGTATCTCAATTCATAATGATTTAAAACGGGATTTGAGTAAAATCTGTCATATTTCACACATTTCGGAGGCTTCATCCGAGTCAATGTCTGATCCGGAATTTTTAAGAGTGTGACATGTCTCCCTCTGGGGTCCATATTAATGTAGCGCATGTTAGTAACTGCCAGAAACATGATAAAGGACATAATTACAACGCAAATCAGAGGCGTCGGCACGTTTCAGGAATATAAAGCATTGGAGGGGCAGAGTATTGTCCACGCACAATGAATGCTTTGCCCCTCCAATGCTTTGTATTTCTGAAACGTACCGACGTCTCTGACGCAAATGTAAATTTGGCGGAATCCAAAGAGTCCAAAATACTGTTTGGGGTCAATTGATCGGGCAATCTGATACATTAAACAAAAATCTTGTCCTCATAATTACGGACTAAAGTTTTACAATGGGATAAGATTTCTGCAAGCCCAATGTATCTCCCACGGGTCGCGCTTGTTTTTCAACCATTCGGGAAGACTACTTGGCTCTTATATAAGGTAATCTGCCAGAATTGTGACACCAATCACAGGCGTTGAGAAGTCCTGTACCATAAGTACAATCAGTTGATATGTAGTAAGCAAATCTTGTCAAAACTTTCGAAGCACATCTTTTCATTTCCATGTGATACTAAATTAAAATGATTGTAACTATTTGTAACTATTATAACACATGCAGAGGCTGAAACGCACTCTGAGGCACTGTAATCGATGTAATTTTATCAATATATCATTGAGTATAGAATACAGATGTGTGTTTCATTCAATTAAGTTTAATACAAGAACGAATTGTATCGGACGACCCCCTTTCATCAACATTTCAGCCAAAAGAATCTGGGAGATATTGGATAATATCTTTCCATATTAGTGCAGTATATTCTACTATTTCCACGGTTATGCATTTCACCTTTTATTCAGTATTCTACCGGTTGTGATTTCTTTTCAAATATTATTCACTACTAATGGATCTGTTCAATTATCGGCATTCTGTTAGAAGTAACAATACGATATCATTTTCATTCGATTACCGTCACTTTCGCGTGTCTTTTCAAAATATTTTACTGAAGAATTGCCAACATGAACAATAACGCTGCATAAGTGCTCCCACACAATAATAATTCTGGACACTATTATTCAAAGAGGCATTCAAGTCCACGCTGTATTCAAATTTTCTTCTCGAGGAATAAAATGACACTTACTCTCAAAGATATTTAGAAAACAATGTTTTTTTTTCACTTGAGTCCCAATATCATTGCTTCTTTCTTTACCTATTTTTTTCATGATATCGATTCACATTCTGAACAATGAGATATTAAGGAATAATACCCATGTATTTGCCTTCCACACAATCAATTCTGTTTTAAATGGAAGCCAATTCCACTGAAGTTTTCTTTCAAATATATCAGTGAAAGGAAACTTTGATGTTTTGAAAATAATTTGGTCTTATGCCCTAATCCAGTTGACCTTTTATTGGAGTCGTAATATAGTTTCATTTTGATTAAATGTATTTTCAAGGTAAATGCGTGAAATTTGGCAGGATGATTTTATGTAAATATTAACCAATAGCTGTAATTCAATAATAAGCTGTAATAATAATAATAAGCTGTAATAATAATAATAATAATAATAACAATAATAATAATACATGATCAAATTGCAAATGCTTACAGGTACTCACTATTTGAAATTAATTTCAGATCATTAAAAATTTACAATTCTGTATTTTCTGGTCTTAAGCAACCGCAAGAGAGTTAGGACAACTTCCCTTACTCTTTTGTGGAGAGGAGGAGGGGGTATCTGATGCTTGAGACCTCTGAAATTATACTTCTTGGCCTATAATCCCTGTAAAAAAATAAAAAACATAAAGACCTTTGGCTTTAGCAAATATGATTTCAACCATGTTTCAACTCCTAAACTGTGTACTTTCGATCCACTTTTCATTCCATTCACATAATTCAAGAGTACCTTTAAGCTCGATTCATTAAAACCTGTCAATATAGAAACTCGGGATTCAAAGGGGGAGGGGACAAAAATATCCACCAGATCAGAATTATGTATTGCAAATGGTCTATTCCGTTTTCAATGTTGAACGCAATTTTAGCCTTTTATAATAAATTCTCGACCTAAAAAATGTATAATGGTCATCAGATTTTTTTTTATTGAAAACAACTAATGAAAAAATAAGAATGTCAATAATAATCCTGCTTACTTGCCATGCCATGGAGGTGAACGGGCATGTCAGTTATACGAAACAAAATTATACAATGAGAGCACCTGATTGGCTAGCGCTATGACTAACGGCCTATTTTCATCAATCTTGACATGTATATAAATCTTCGCCTGGCATTTTAAGAATCAAAAAGCTGCTAAAAGTACCCGTAGCTGCTGTAAGAGTTAGTGGTGTTGTAGAGTACTCATTAAGTAACCTTAGGAGACATTTGAAGAGTATTTAAAACTTTCAAGAAATACAACAAGGATTAACAATGGTTGTGAATAACTTCAGTCTGTTAATCATCATCTTGGCCTGTGTATCCTTCGTATTCGGTATCCCCGGTAATTTCTTAATCGTGAAGATCTATTTCCGAAAGAAAAGCAAAAATGCCACCGACATCGCCATCATATTTCTGGCTTCCGTCGATCTCTTTGCCTGCTTCGTGAACATTTTGAAGATTTTTTTTCGCGTTCTACGAGGGAGGCCATTCTTGGCGCTGTGCTCTGGAAATGATTTTGGCGAGGCCTCCGATATACGCCAGCATTTTTATCACCCTCTCAATTGCTGTCTATCGATATCAAGCAGTCTGCCACCCTTTTACCCGGCCCTTTAGTCCCCGAGTTGCAGTGGCGGTATCGGTCATTTGCATCGGCCTCGCTGTTGGCTTACACGTACCTTTAATCTTCACTGCTGAGACGGTTCCATTCCCAGGCGTTATAGATAACGCTTGCAATCTGTATGGCGACATTGACTGGGTGAGAAATGTCACAGCGCTTACTCAGGCGGTCATTTTCGGGGTATCAGTTGCCATGACTACAGCACTCTACGCGAGAATTTACAAAGTGATCCGCGCGCACCAGGTCCTGCGTCGAAAGATGATCGCGCATCCATCGGCTTTGGATTCCCGGAAAAGTCCGTCTACAGAAACAGATACGGGCACCTCGGTCAGTTCTGTCAGTGGACAGCTTGCTTCACCGGATAATGGAGGAGAAATAAATCAGTTAGGTGATCATTCAAAAACAAAAGGACCTCAACCCGAAAGCACAGGATCCTCCAAGAAAACCACCGGCGTTTCATCATCCCAGATGCGACAGGAAGATCACAAGACAACCCAGATGCTCATCATCATCACCATCATCTTCTTCGTTACCTGGCTGCCGACTGTTGTCCAGAATCAAATCCCTTTAACTTTGTTGATACAGATTACACCCAGTGCTCCAGATAGCATATTTATCATCTATTCACTTTACCAAATTAAGTATCTCAGCCATATTATTAACGTGTTCGTTTACTTGATTGTTAATCGGCAATTTAGACAAGCAGCTCGTGAGTATTTGACACGCGCCAAAAAGTAACTCTGATATCGATTTACAGCAAGCTTTGGGCAGGGTTGACGCGTATTTTCCCATTATTTTTTTACGTGTGTTTTAGTAAAGGAAGGTTCCACTGCCATTAATCATAAGTTAGAAGAAGGAAAATAGAGCGTCACAAACCTGTTTATTTACTTAATTATTTTAGGTGCACTAGATTTGATTTCTTCTCTATTAAATGCAAGTTACATGATGAGAAGTCATAAGATGACGTAAGAACCAAATGAGTTAAAACATATGCCAATAATACACGAACTAGTGAATATCCCGGCTTATATAATGTGTCTTGAATTTGTTTACCTGAGAACGCAAAAGCATTCATTAAAGTAATAGGCGAACATTGTGGAGCTTTAGTTTGAAAAAAAATATTGTCAAACTTTAATATCTGAGCTACATAGTAGTGTTTAAATGAACAAATGAACACCCTAGAATACAAAAAAAAATGGAATGTTTATGCTGCAACTAGCACGAAATGCATGAATAAACAATTTCCACTCCGGTGGAGGATAAAATAGCCTAGATCTACACACGGTAAGTCTATGGAAGGAAATGGGTAGATGAATCCGGTCACCTGGAGTGCTTGTAAATTTTCACTTTTTTTAAAGCACCAAATCATCATTTTGAAATACAATTTTTGGGGCTTCATTTTTAGACCTTATCAAAGACGCTTAGAGCATGGAGGACTATGTAGCTTACTTGTTAATCAGTATTGTGTTAAAGTATTACCCTGATTGTAATTGAAACTAGAAAGTATATAATATATTATAGCAAAGTTTACTGTCGCAGCGATTTCTGACAGTTATTGTAGAACAAGGAAAAAATATCTTCCCTTTAGAAAAAAAAATCACAGCACTAACCTTGAATAATATATTGATTCTAGTAAAAAAAGCAACAACAATGTGTCCTCGATTCAGGAATGATACCAATCAAGGTATGTTGTTAGTGATTGTTTAAAACCAAGGACACCCAAAAGCATAACCGGAATGGGAAAAATTTATGGGGATCTACCGTCTATATGATATTAGGCATTTTGGGTGATGTGAGTACTTTGGGGTTTTAATTTCATGTTCAAAGAATTAAAGGTAATCTGAATCAATTGATTCTAAAATGATTTTACGAATATTCAAATAAATAGCATTAACTTTAGTATGCTGTTCGTGATTTTAATCTAGATTATGATCATTGTCTTGTTTATCTCCCGTCTTTACTAGAACAGTTCAATATAGGAACGAGTGTTATTAATTTTGTTAACATCTTTGCATAGAAAATGTCTTGCAAAGAAAGTTAAAGCCCAAATTTAGTTTTGGGGATTTTTTTTATTATTTGAAAGCTTTATGCCCAAAAGTCATATCCCAGCAATGATAGATTCTGAATATCTTTAGTCTTTTTAGATTAATTGATGGATTAATTAATCGACTATATTCTACATTATAGCATCCAAAGGGTTAATAAGGTGTTAAGGTTATATGAGTTATACCTCATCTGAAAGAGCAGAGTCTGCTTCACAATCCTTTGGATGCTATAATGCAAAATATGGTCGAAAATCTCGGGGGTCTCCCCCGAAATTTTCCATTAATTAATTTAAAAAATAAGGTCATTCAGAATCTGTTATTGCTGGCATATGACTTTTAGGCATAAAGCTTTAAAAATGAAAAAAATCCCCAAAACTAAACTTGGGCTTTAAAGGTAAATGACATGATTGGGAGTAGTCCTCAACTTGGGCTGAAACTACTTTAGAATCAAGTAAACTATGCAAGGATTCTCCTGTGAAAATCTTGTAGTCAAACGTTGACTCATTCTAAAATAAACAATGTCAACATCACTCGTAGCACGGAAACCTGCCGTGTGGCTCCCTATGGGGCTTATTTTTATCGTCCCCGGAAAAAAATAAGATAATCCAATGTTTATGCTTGATTCTCCTTAAGTAAACAAATTACAGACAAATCCTCCCAGGTGGGAGATCCACTCGTGCTAGTGTATAGTTGGTGTATATTTCAACTCATTTGGTTCTTGAGGCATTTTCAAGTGTTCCCAATTATGTCACTAACCTTTAAGAATTGCGAGATCTTCCTGTACATTAGTTTTAAACTTGTTGACAAACATGTGTACTAAAATACCCCCCCCCCGAAAAATAATAACAAAATGTCACATTTAAATCGGTAGTCTTTACGTAAAATTTAACGGAAGAATATATTTAAGCCATACTTACGCAATTCAAACTTTAACAACTCAAACATTATACGTTAATCACAAGGAATATTTTAGTAGAAATATAAACGTAAAAAAGTGAAGTAACCAGAACATAATGTAACAAACCAAACTGGTAATTTCAACGCAAATTATTATTTTGTTATTAGGTGTCACTCTACTATTTTATGTGAATCATACTAATCTAGCTTTCCTAATAATTAACACTAAATTCGTTTGCGTTCCTGCAAAATATGGTGTATGAGCCAAGATATTTAATGTATATTTAAATGTAGTTAATTTGCATAATCGGTAATAGACTGCTCTGTTGTATAATTTTCGTCCGTTGACAATAATTCATGTGCCGATTTTTAGCTGTACATTTTTATCAGTATCAGCATAACTGTCTGAAATTTCGTGTTCTAGGGTGTTTATTTGTCCATTCAAACACTGTCAGATAATAGCTAAGTTTGACAAAAATGGAGTTTCCACAATGTCTGAATGTTAAACAGTGTCTTTAAGCATGTTAAGTAAAGACGACGATATTATTTTTAGAGGGTAAGTGTCATAATCGAATGTACCCATCCGCCGAAACGCTGCCCACTGATTAGTTTTATAATTAGTTTTATAATACCCCTTTTATAGTGAGAGTTACCCCGCATCAGGTCCGGACCTGATGCGGGGTAACTCTCACTATAAAAGGTCGAAAATATTTAGCCCGAGCTAAAGTTAGTGTGGGCTGGGAGGTGGATCAGGTCCGCATCAGGTCCGCACCAGGCCCGAGCTATATACGTCAGTATAAAACGTTTCTCGATTTTAGTGCGGACTAAATCAGTGATCCATGAAGCGTATGAAGGTATTCATAAACAATTTTCGTGCTCACGGGAAGCACAGCTGAGATGGCAATAGGTTACCACGGCAACTAGTCCGGTCTCGCTCTCGTCATGGGTGGTCGAAAAAGGCAGTATAAAACGACTTACCCCGTGCTAAAGTTACCCCGCTTCTGAAGCGGGGTAAAGTCAGTGCGCACTATAAAAGGGGTATTAGTCATAGAATGCTCTTTAATTTACCCTAATCCATCCCGAGCGAAGCGAGCTGCGAGCGTAGTGTCCAAACTCACACCTAGTTTATAGGTAAATTACATGATTGGTAGTCCTCAACTTGGGCTGAATCTACTCTAGAAGCAAGTAAACTATGCAAGGATTACCTGTGAAAATCTTGTAGTCAATCGTTGACTCATTCTAAAATAAACAATGTCAATATCACTCGTAGCACGGAAACCTGCTGTGTGGCTCTCTATAGGGCTTATTTTTATCGTCCCCGGATAAAATTAAGATACTCCTATGTTTATGTTTGATTCTCCTTAAGTGAACAAATTACAGACAAATCCTCCCAGGTAGGAGATCCACTCCTGCTAGTGTATAGTTGGTATATATTTCAACTCATTTGGTTCTTGAGGCATTTTCAAGTGTTCCCAATCATGTCACTAACCTTTAAGTTCCTGAAGTACCTTAGGTAGTTAGGGCAAAAAAGAGAACAGTCTAAAACTTAGACTACCCATCACCGATAGAATCGGCACATTCTACCTGTCCTCCAATCTGATTTCTCATCCGCTGATATAGGCCCTGTGACGATGTAGCATTTTGAAACCCTCTATCCCGACCCCGATCCAGTGTATAGCATTTCATTTCGCAAAAATAACCACTCAAGAGACAAAAAATTACATCATCAAAATTGTACTTAGCTCTTAATTGCGTGATCGACCCTATTCATTTGCCCAATTTGCACAGCTCACTCCCCCTTTTTTCACTGATTCCTACAATATAATGTTTTGATTTTCCTGAGATATTATGTGTTTTATAAATTGAATCCCTTTATTTTTTTTCTGTTAGGTATGAATTCAGAATATACTACAAAATATTTTGATGTAATTTTGCGTAACAAAAATAAAGAAAATAAGGATGCAAGATCTCTAGCAATACCGTGGCCAATATTACAGTTACACTTATCAAAATCAAACAATCTGATGTACAGAAATTATTCATTCAAACCCCAAACCCATCACCCAAGTGGCACCCGTTTGCGTGTGCACAATTTTCACTCTTGCAAAATTAAATTTAGTTTTGCCATCGGGTAACATTATAACGTACTGATTTCAAATTGGCTAAATGGGTTATAGTGGCGCATCTAGGAGGGTCGCAAAAATGCGAAAGAGATCAAGACAAAGAGGAAATTAAGGAAAATTATGAACCTTATAGGAATTATGCGCCCCCAACCGAGTCCACAGGGTAAAGTGCGTTAGAAACGGGTTTTACAGGGTTACAAGGCCAACAATTTTCAAAAGCTCAGTCGCTCCGTTCCCACACATAATTTTGCACAGACAATCTACCGCTGGGTCGGTCTTTTCTTTGCAGTTTAGTTACGTAAATATGTTGGGCGGGCAGGGGAGGGGGCGCAATTTCATTGCTTGCCCCGGGCGTCATAAACCCTAGATATGCCAAATTATGACCTGAATAAATAAATACTTAATCATTCTATTTTGAGCTCGTATTCCAATAAAAATTATTTCCAATTACTTTGAAAGAATGTACCACAAAACGATTTGTTCCTTAGTTCAAAGATTCATAAGCCGCTTGCTCGTTATGGTCACTCGTGAAATTGCTTTTTAAACACTTATACAAACACATATTCCTGTAAAGTGCATTCGTTTAATCTATTCCTTAATTACTGAAATTGTACACAATTCAAAACAAAATATCCACATAAAACTTAAAATGTTTACTACTCCTACTGTATGCCTTGCGTACGCTGCACTCAAAAGGCCACTATCTGAAAGTGAATTTTCGCCCGAGCGACTGAATGTCAGTCGTTATTCAGTGGCTGTAACCACAGTTCGCCACTGAATAACGGGATGGGAGAAAGGATCGGCAGGTCCTTAATTCAGCCGTATACAGGTTTCTCACAGAAAGAATCCGCCAATCTGGAAAAAATATTTTAGGTATCAAATTTCCTAAAAGATATTAAAGCAGAATAAATATTCCTTCTAATGCATTTAATATCGTTTAATTTACTTTTATAAATCAAAAATTACTTTTGAGCTGTCAGGCAAAATCACGTTTGTCCCACTTTGGTGATGCTAATAACTGATTTTGTGGTATTGTTGCTTACAGAAGACATGAAAAACTGAATTACAAAAAGCAAAAATAAAAAAGTACAAATGCATTTTGTCTTTCAATAAGTTTATTAATGATTATCTAGTAAATAAATAACCCATACTCGAAATTAAGTGATGTACATATTTCAACCATAACAATATTGGTTTGGTTGGACTTCACTGACACAACATAATGGCTTAAAACTTAATGCAGCAAAATTCATACAAAATTAATATAAAATCAATAAATCAGAAATATACAATCATAATAATTTGTTCGTTCTGTTAAATTGAACGGTTACACAGTACTTTTCATACTCTCAGTGGGTTTTTTTTGTTAATGGATAATGAAAACAATATGCAGAACCTGCATGCATCACTCCTGCTAGTGTATAGTTGGTATATATTTCAACTCATTTGGTTCTTGAGCATTTTCAAGTGTTCCAATCATGTCACTAACCTTTAAGTTCCTGAA
>JZLH01S0615161.1:17519-32456 GCA_001188425.1 Eucidaris tribuloides
GCATAGCACATACACTCATGCTTATAATTATGGAATATTTGTTGATACTTAAGTTCTTTCTCCTATATCGCCAAAATTTTCAAGACGTGTTATTTCACAAAAACGCGTATGTGAAGCAATTTTTGGATTTCATGAAGATGCTAAAGTAAAAACTGGAACTACCTTAAAGTTAGGGCAAAAAAGAGAACAGTCTAAAACTTAGACTACCCACCGATAGAATCGGCACATTCTCCTGTCCTCCAATCTGATTTCTCATCCGCTGATATAGGCCCTGTGACGATGTAGCAATTTGAAACCCTCTATCCCGACCCCGATCCAGTGTATAGCATTTCATTTCGCAAAAATAACCACTCAAGAGACAAAAAAATTACATCATCAAAATTGAACTTAGCTCTTAATTGCGTGATCGACCCTATTCATTTGCCCAATTTGCACAGCTCACTCCCCCTTTTTTCACTGATTCCTACAATATAATGTTTTGATTTTCCTGAGATATTATGTGTTTTATAAATTACTCCTTTAATTTTTTACTGCTAGGTATGTATTCAGAATATACTATAAAATATTTTGATGTAATTTTGCGTAACAAAAATAAAAGAAAATAAGGATGCAAGATCTCTAGCAATACCGTGGCCAATATTACAGTTACACTTATCAAAATCAAACAATCTGATGTACAGAAATTATTCATTCAAACCCCAAACCCATCACCCAAGTGGCACCCGTTTGCGTGTACGCAATTTTCACTCTTGCAAAATTAAATTTAGTTTTGCCATCGGGTAACCTTATAACGTACAAATTTCAAATTGGATTAGTGGGTTATAGTGGCGTATCTAGGAGGGTCGCAAAAATGCGAAAGAGAAAAAGAGAAAGAGGAAAATAAGGAAAATTATGAACCTTATAGGAATTATGCGCCCCTCCCACGGAGTCCACAGGGTAAAGTGCGTAAGAAACGAATTTTACAGGGTTACAAGGCCAACAATTTTCAAAAGCTCAGTCGCTCCGTTCCCTCACATAATTTTACATAGACAATCTACCGATGGGTCAGTCTTTTCTTTGCATTTTTAGTTACGTAAATATGTTGGGCGGGCAGGGGAGGGGGCGCAATTTCATTGCTTGACCCGGGCGTCATAAACCCTAGATATGCCACTGGTTATATGACCTGAATAAACAAATACTTAATCATTCTATTTTGAGCTCGTATTCCAATAAAAATTATTTCCAATTACTTTGAAAGAATGTACCACTAAACGATTTGTTCCTTTATAATAGTTCAAAGATTCATAAGCCGCTTGCTCGTTATGGCCACTCGTGAAATTGCTTTTTAAACACTTATACAAACACATAATTATTCCTGTAAAGTGCATTCGTTAAATCTATTCCTTAATTACTGAAATTGTACACAGTTCAAAACAAAATATCCACCTAAAACTTAAAATGTTCACTACTCCTACTGTATGCCTTGCGTACGCTGCACTCAAAAGGCCACTATCTGAAAATGAATTTTCGCCTGAGCGACTGAATGTCAGTCGTTATTCAGTGGCTGTAACCACAGTACGCCACTGAATAACTGGATGGGAGAAAGGATCGACAGGTCCTTAATTCAGCCGTATACAGGTTTCTCACAGAAAGAATCCGCCAATCTGGAAAAAAGTATTTTGGGTATAATTTCCTGAAAGAATGTGTATTTGGTATCATATTAAAGCAGAATAATTATTCTTTCTAATGCATTTAATATCATCTAATTTACTTTTATAAATCAAAAATTACTTTTGAGCTGTCAGGCAAAATCACGTTTGTCCCACTTTGGTGATACTAAGAACTATTTTTGTGGTATTGTTGCTTACAGAACGCATAAAAAACTGAATTACAAAAAGCAAAAATAAAAAAGTACAAGTGCATTTTGTCTTTCAATATGTTTATTAATGATTATCTAGTAAATAAATAACCCTTACTCGAAATTAAATTATGTACATATTTTCAACCATAACAATATTGGTTTGGTTGAACTTCACTGACACAACATAATGGCTTAAAACTTAATGCAGCAAAATTCATACAAAATTAATATAAAATCAATAAATCAGAAATATACAATCATAATAATTTGTTCGTTCTGTTAAATTGAACGGTTACACAGTACTTTTCATACTCTCAGTGGTTTTTTTTTTGTTAATGGACAATGAAAACAATATGCAGAACCTGCATGCATAGCACATACACTCATGCTTATAATTATGGAATATTTTGTTGATACTTAAGTTCTTTCTCCTATATCGTCCAAAATTTTCAAGACGTGTTAATTTCACAAAAACGCAGTATGTGAAGCAATTTTTGGATTTCATGAGATGTCTAAAGTAAAAACTGGAATTCGTTTGAGCGCAATAACAATTATTTATTTTTTAAAAAATCCATAAAAAATCATGTAAAAGTATTAAATAAAAGTAATTAAAGAAAAATACACAAAAAACTGATAAATTTAAATTTAATGTCATTTATCATTAAATTAACATCAGAATTGTCTGTAACAAGTCTAATAACGCGCGTAACCACCACGTGACTCAATAACAACAACAATACCGCCATTTATAAATACAGGTTTTATCGTTGAGTCGGACGCTACAAAATGCTCAGCATTGCTGAAATACTTAAATTATAATTGATTCACCAGGGGTGAGCAAATATTAATCCCAGATGTACCGTTCACGGAAAAATGGCAACTTCTAAAATGTCTTTTAAATATTCCATAATTATGAGCATGAGTGCACAAATACAGTATACTAGGACAAACGCGATTTTGCATCATTGCAGAAAATTGATTAATCTCGGGACTGACTCAACCAAATGAAATGCATAGGAATTTATATAATCTTTTAGCTTATGACAATACCCAACATAACTAGGTTGTATACGATATTCATATATTGATTTTCACTTGGACCATTTTGTTTTTAGACACCCTGTCTAGACAGACAGAGTGGAGATAAAATCAGCCCTGACACCGTCAACTTGATTAGCTCGTGTTGGACGTGCAGGGAAGTTGGCAAGTTTGTGACTTGGTGTGATATGGCATGACGCAGTTAAGACTTGAATGAAGTTAGGCAAATAAAAAAAAACAAAAAACAAAAACATGTTTCTCGTCCCCGCCCGCCTCAGATTTGGGGGCCGCTTGAATTTATTTTTTTATTTTTATTTTCAACAAACTTAGAAAAAAAAGTTAAAAAAGAAGTCAAAATGCCAACATTCCATTGGGATATCTGATGACATAAACACACTCTTCCACACCAACACAGTAATGTTTATATGGCCTTGCCTGGGGCAATTGAATTGGCTGTCAAGTCACCGAGGTGCTTGGTCAAGCGTATGTTGCCCATAGACTGGAGCTCTAGCTTGGTATACATGACCTGATGACGGATGACATTTTTCCCCCTTGTTTTACTTTTTTTCTAGTCAGTGTATTGTCCAGTAGATGGTATGGTATGGCATGTCAGACTCAGATGACAAATTCTATACCCCCTTGCAGTAGGGTTTACTACATGGATCCTAGGTGTTATGACCCACGTCATCCCCCTTTCTTTTTGAAGTGTAGATAGTAGGCCTATGGCTTGTTTAGTACATGCCCTTTGTTTCCTTTTTGTCTTTTTTTACAGTGTTTGTGCTAGTAAAAACATTGTATATGTTCACTTACTACAATATTTTCATTATTTTGATGATTCGTATGATTTGGAACGTACATGAAAATGCTAAAAAATTTCAGATGGCGGCTATCTTGAAAAATAAAAAATAAAAAATAAAAAGCCCCTCTTTTCATTTTTTTTCAAAAACTCGGACGAGAAACATATATATATTTTTTTACTTGGCCTTAGTTTTTTGAGTCGTAATTACACATTACTGAAATTGCTTTATATATTGCTTGATCTGCTGTTTGCTGTTAAGCTTTCTGTTTTTATGTACTTGCTGTTTGTTTTCGTCTTGGTATTTCAACACTGTTATTTAATTCATGACAGCTAGATTGGCACACGTTTCAGGGATTTACGTCCTTCTGTATTTCATAATTATCATATAAAGTCAATAATGTACTATTTTTTGCTTATCTTGTTGTCCACATAAAATGAAGAAAAATAAATGTGTCTACATCGATCAGTCGGTGCAATGATATTTTGTCAAAAGATAAACAAGATCTTGTCAATAAATTGTAAAAAAAAATATGTGGAAATGGTATTAACAAAGTATATCATAGATTATACACGATGCATACTATTTATCCATAACTATACTCGAAAAATATAACATAAAAGGCGAGTCGAAACCTGTACAAACATCTCAGAATTCTGTAAAAAAAAAATTATCTTCCACGTGACTTCTGGAAACCATACTGTGATAAAGAATCGAGACCAATGATCAAGACGTTTCGGCTTGTCAACAGACCCTAGTATCTCGGCAAGAATTGAGCTTTATACTCATTTACAAGATTTGAAATACCCTCTGACTGTGATTGCATAGAAAAGCTGCCTCCAAAAAGCCACCATCACAGTATTTTCTGGTTAAAACTTGAACAACAAAGCGGAAATGTATGACTGCAACATTTTCACATCAGAATTCAAACAGTATACTTGATTCTGGGAGCATTGTGTCCTAACATCGAGGACTTCTTCCGGTCTTGCCTTTTCCCTTAACCTTTTTTTTTCTTCGTATATAATGATATTGTAGTGGCACTAATCCCGCAGTAATATCTGGAAACACTCATTGTCTGATCAGAAGTAATCATATTTTTGTATTTATTCTTGAGATCGCGTACAATGTTTGAGACTTACTCCTGTTGTACATCGGCCAAAGTACAAGAGCGCCATCAGTCGGTTAATAACTTAATTACATGTTTATGCGATTCCTTTCTTTTTCACATTTTTGGCTTAAAAAGAGTTCGTATGTGTGCGTTTGTATATGGGTGTGTGTGTGTGTGTGTGTGTGTGTGTGTGTGTGTGTGTGTGTGTGTGTGTGTGTGTGTGTGTGTGTGTGTGTGTGTGTGTGTGTGTGTGTGTGTGTGTGTGTGTGTGTGTGTGTGTGTGTGTGTGTGTGTGTGTGTGTGTGTGTGTGTGTGTGTGTGTGTGTGTGTGTGTGTGTGTGTATGTGTGTGTAAGGGGAGGGGTTGGTGGGTAAAACCATAACAACTGTGGGGGTGCCTCCCCCAATAAAAACAAAGAATGCAATCTGAAATGCAGAGAACTATAGTTCTTTATGCTGAGGTTAATTGTTTTGTGAAGTTGCAGGGAAAATGCTATAGACTACTTTCAGAATGATTGCTGAAAATTGTCGGATCAACTAAAACTATACTTTGGCTTTGGTAGTTCCTACTCTTTTATCTTTGTCCAGTATTTGAGAATTAAGACGTGATATATTTCAGGGATCATTAAAGGGGAATGAAACACAGACATCTACTTGCATTCAGAGAATAGAAACAGTAAGAGAAAGAAAATGGTGAAAGTTTGGACAAATTTGACTGAACCGCTCAAGTGTTATAAATGTTCAAAGTTTACATAATTCTTATGTATGGAGGATTCTTAAATTGGCAATACTACAACTTTTTGAGATGAAAGTGTGGAGAACTCCCCAAAGGTTTTGTACACAAATTTTCACAAATTTACGTTTTTCTGAAATGTTAGTTGTGAAAGTTATCAAATTCTTCCAGAAAACATGTAAAAATCATATTTGCTGGGACATACTTGTACAACAAGCAAGAGGCAATCAGATATTTCATAAAAAAATGAGAATAAGTGAAAATTTGTGTACAAAGCCAATGGGGAGTTATCCACACTTTCATCTCAAAAAGTGGTAGAGTTGCCAATTTAAGAATCCTCCATAAAAACGATTAAATAAACTTTGAACATTCATAACTCTTGAACAGTTCAACCAAATTTGCTCAAACTTTCACTATTGTATTTCTTTTAGTGTTCTGTATTCTCTGAGTACAGGAAGACGTCTGGGTTTCATTCTGCTTTAAATCTGTTTAAGGTTGATAAACATATGATTTTTCAGAGTACTTAGTTGTTTATTCTTTTTGTCTTTCTTATCGATTCATTTATTCATGTGTTTATTTATTTATTTATCTATTTTATTTATTTATTTATTGATGTATACTATTTATTCATTCATTCCTGTATTCATTCATGAATTCTATTTTGATTTTCGTCCTTTCATACCAGTGGGACATTCATCAAAATAGCAACAAACGGTATAGCAGCTTTCATGAGGACGTTTCCCGTATCAATGAATGATAAAACGTTATAATTACAACAAGGGAGGTGTTATGCGAGATAACCACACACACGTGTATTATTAGAACAACACTGGAGCAACCAAAACATGGTAACGGGTCTATAATCCGTTGCTAAGGACGCACTCATAATCTCTGTCATTAGTGTATACTCATTCCCACCCGTGGTGTGTTTTGGAAGTCAACAAGTTAGCTAATCCTATATAGTTCTTGTATACAATTATCTTAGCCCTATACATGTCAAGGCCGTTTTATTCACATGTTCCCAAACTATGTTCCGCAGTGACATATAGATATTGGGTTGAAATCAGGTTAGAAAAACTTACTTTTAAAAGATATCGGCGTTGATCACGTAAACACACACCGCAGGCATATGATTTTTTTTAAAGAACTCCCAAAGTTAGAATTGATTTATTTCTAATATAAATCAATATTGGACAGCCTTAAAGTTGTGCTAAAGCGAAAGAATGTTACATATAGCACGACTAATAAAGCACAAAATTTTCTCATTTTTTTTTTTAAGGGAGATGCAAAAAGTGACTGATGTTATTGTATTGTTATTGCCATAATTCTCGCCGACTTGGTTGTTTGCATGTTGAAATCTTGATAAATTATGTGAATTCATTCAAGGCACGAAAACTGACATTTTACACAAATTGTGTAATTGTACACAAAATCTTGTGTAGGATTCACATATTTTTTGCGTAAAATTTTCAATAAGAGTTATGTGGTTCATGTAGATGTTCAGACGTGCAGAACAGTCGGAGTAAATTTTTTATTACGCAGCAATTAAAATTTCCCAAAAGAATATTTATCTTACTCCGAACTCTGTGTCCACCAGCGACGGAATCGTCAGCGAAGAGAAACTCCGACCAGTTTAGTACGGCCTTCGTGGGGATCATCGCGCGGGGGTCAGAGTAACTCCGAAAGTGCTTACGCAAACCTTTAAGCTAACACTAAACGGAAAATTAAAACATAAGGTCTATAGATAACTCAGAGGACAGGCTTGCTCGTACTCGTATTCGCGTCGCACGGGCAAATTTACTCCGACCGGCTAGTCGGAGTAGCGAATACTCCTGGAAAAAACCAGGAGTATCTGGTCGGAGCAACTCGAGGAACTTACTGCCGACTCTGGTCCAGACGGGCACTACTCCGACATTCCTCCGACCTTACTCCCGACTGGCTTCCTCCGACCCTTACTCCGACCTTACTTCCGACCGAAACAGCCTGCGTCCTCTGAACGCGGTCGTGTGTTTTTTACGGTGTAAAATAAAGTCTGGTATAGTAAAGTTGTTCTTAAACCGAACTACTTCTTAAACGTTTCGCTAGATAACAGTGACCAGATATCACGCTGCAATGTACGCAATGAGGTTTGCAATTTGTGACTATTGGCTAAAGGGCATGGTCGCCTTTGCTGGGTGCAACCTAATCAAAATGCACCGCCATGTGATTTTTCGCAGGAAAAATGAAAAAAGGATGACAAAATCCATCCGATTTATAGCATATGCTAAACGTCCGAGCTATCACGAGCAACAACACGAATACGGACACATTAGCTAATTACAGTGATTCCGGGGTCCATTTTCAACTGCAGAGGCGGATCCAGGATATCTCAAAAGAGGGGGGCATCAACAGAGAATTATTTGATAGGTTTTGGTGCAAATTGAATGGTGTACCAGCAAAAAAAAGGGGTCATCAGTTCAACCAAGCAGAAAAACAAAAACAAGGAGGGGTGTCTTCAGTCTCAGGGCAGGTTAGTTTTAAGCGTGCCATCAGTGCAACAAGCAAAAAAAAAAACTGTTCACGAAAAGGGGCAGCAGGCGGTGCCCCCCCCCCACACACACACTACCTCTGCGTTTCAGTATAGAGCCCGTGGGGGGGGGGGGGTCAGTTTGGCGGAAAATGGTACCTATTATGTAAGGTTTTTATAAGAAAAATGGCATTTTATGTGCATTAGCGATGAAATAGGCGAAAATCATCTAGCGTACTGTAAATCGTAAAATTTTAAAAATCGTGACCCATGTTTAATGGATTTTTGCTCCAGAAACATACACATTGTTTACGCTATAGAGCGGAACACAGCTCCCGTTTACCTTAACTTGGCAAGTACCCCTCGCCCCCCCCCCCCCCGATATAGAGAGCCGTGATGGTATTACCGGTCAGAAAGGCCAATATCCAGAATAGGTTTACGGTACACCAGAAGTATCAAGGATTCGCCATAAAGACACGCGTTCGGTATGACAATATCATGTATAACACATATTTATGGTGTCAGGGGCGAGCAGATTGGGGGACTTGAAGAGGTGGGGGAGTACTGCACGAAATAACTAGCCGTGCAAAACCGACCGACCACAATCTTCTTACCCCAACCCCGCCGGATCTACCGACTGCTCCAGCACACCCCCCGTTGTAGCTACCTCAAAGGGAGTCGAGGCTATCTTACCATATATTAGCTACTACTAATGGAACGTGTATAGGTGCTCCCAGGCATTACTGTATTGGAAAACAAATTCACTATAGTGTCGACGTATATTATGTCGTATAAATCAATAACCTTTCCTTCTTTCATAAACTTACGCTAAAAATAGGATGATTTTTGCAACCTAAGTGAAAGGAAACGGAAGCACCAAACAACCTTTGGATCCCAACGTGACTGCGGAATTAAAAAAATCACGTTTGAATAGGTCCGCGAAATCTGAACAAGCTGACCCGGAAAATTTCAACCGTGTTCGATTGTCATTATTAATCGTGTTTTTGTACATTTTTTATATTTAAAAAAAATCTAAACAAGGAGAATCGGCTAATCGGTCGATTATCCAATGGTAACCGATAGTAATCATATCGATTCCAAAGAAATTTAATGAATCTCTTGAAATATGTGACCCTCCGTGCGATACTACATGCTCTCATTGTGGCAAGGTTAAATAAATTGGGAGCATAACAGTGTGAAAGAAATGTAGAATTTTCTTTATCCTTGTCAGCAAGGGTTAAGGGTAGTTGTAACATGAATTTCGCTACATGGATAAATTTCATCGTAATGTACCCCAATATCATTTTCGGCTGTTAATACGTGAGTACATAATTGTGAAAAATTACAGTAGGTAGCTGATTTCTGTCCATTCTTACACACATATTTTTCTTGTTATACTCCGTAAGAACGTGGTTAGACAAGTGATATGCATAAAAAATGTGTTTAAAAAGTATATTGTAAGATTATTGACAGTTGTTTTAGAAGTTGGACACCACTCCGTTTTGCCTATGAAATATTGTTTTCAAAGTTATAGCAAGACCAGAGGCGATCGATCCGTGTTTCGCAATTGGGGGGCAAAAAGGTGAAAAAATGTAAAAAAAAATTCGGCAGCGCTCCGCGGCGCCAAATCTGTCAATACATGATTTTGCGCAATTTTCTAATATTTTATGGTATTTTGATGGCTAAGTTTAATGGTTTTTATAGCGATTTTTAATGCTTTTTATACATAACTTTGTATTTCATATTATAAAATTTTTTTCAGTTGTCCAAATATTATTCTGGGGGGGGGGGCAAATCGATATGTTTGGGGCCCCCCCCAATACCGACGCCTCTGAGCAAGACTGTTGTTTGAAAAAAGTTTACTCGCTAATTTTTTCGTATTTCCTTGGCACATAAAAATGATTAAACAAGGCAAATATATGAACGCACATGTCAATCAAGTAGGCCTATTAAAAGTCAGTTTTGGAAATTTCATACACATTTGTCATTTATACTAAAATGGAAGAACTAAAGTATTTCCAAGACATTTGTTTGATTTAAACATAATGTCTTGAAATACTTGTCCAGTCGTCCTATTCATATTGGCTCCGATTTCACAAAGAAAAATAATTCTTTGGGAAGAACATGCTCACGAATTGTAGTCTTTGGGGTTAATTAGTCTCTTGAAGTGTATAAATCACCCGCTCAACGAACTCATCATACACGAATGTGATTTCAAAGGGCACATAAACAAAGATGTTACTTGCTGTTTTTCCCTTCGGGATGTATCACAGGATTTTTTTTTGGGGGGGGATGAGTTGGATCATAATTTTTGGAACATTTTCAACAATCATGAGAGGTGATTAAAATGTACCTGATCAATGGTGTTCATTTTATGTCCATTGTGGAAAGGCCCTCGAAAATGTCTTGGAAAAATATGTGGACCGGTTTGTTATGTTTGTTTGTTTGTTTGTTGTTTGTTTGTTTGTTTGTTTGTTTGTTTTGTTTGTTTGTTGTTGCTTTGAGGCGGGGGAGCACGACCCTCTCGATCCCCTGCGCTTGCCATTCAACCCGTGTTCCCTCAAATTTCTGGATTCGTAGTTGTGGAGACAAATTTCAATGAGGTCACATGATAACTGATGAAAAGTGAAGACTGAATTATAGCTGTCAAATCAAACGCATGTAGTAATTAACTCCTGAAATCTCCGACCTTCACTCATGGCATAAATGAGATTCAGCGTTAATTTATAATCATCGTCAGATTGCTGTTCCGCGACGTAAACAATAGGCCCTATACGTAACACCACCAAGACAAATTACCAATTTGTCATCTTCTCTTCCCCATTTCCGCGTTATAATAAATTTCTGTCAGCTATATATTAACCCCGAGTCTTGATATTCTCATGCTGAATATAATGATAGGCATCCAAGTCGAATTTTTATCAAATGATCTGGGGTTTTTTTTCAATCATAAAAATATTCGTATGCGTCAGTAAACGCAATCAATACCATATACTCAAAATACCAATATGGAAACTTTTTATGTTTTTGTTGAGTTTAAGGTTTGTATACAGTGATCCATTTAAAATACGTGCTTCCTGATCCCTCTATTCTATCTTATGTTGTTTGTGATATGGTCTAAAATGGAGTCTAAAAAATACAGTTCAAACGATCATTAATATTATTTTAAAAAGTTAAAATCGATGAACATCCATTGCTAGTTTTTCCCCATAGACCTACTGTCGTTTATTTAATTTTTTGTCGCACAAGACATTAAATTCAAGGTGCTGATATTTATCCGTGCATATTTTGGATAAGTGTTTGCCATGCGTCATGTGTCTTGAAATCAGACAACAAAATTAATAATTATTGTCAATCAATATGCTGAATCTTTGACGCGTAACGTATATCAATTGTGTTTTTGGGAAATTAATGTTCTTCGTGGCAATTATAAGTGACCGCAGTTACATATGACAGTCATTTTCGCCAATTTAATAACCGTGACATTTAAATCGAGGTTGTTCAGGGAGTTCTCAATTTCCTGACCATCGTTCGTTCAATTTATTAATATCACCGTTTGACATCAATTATCACATCACGATGATATGAACAATAATCACCCCCTTTGACATCTTATAGAACCGCCACAAAATAAATTGTTCATGTATTTGCGCGTATGGCTGTCCGAAATGAACTCCTACACCATTCATGAAGCAATCACGAACGCGATATGCATGGGAGCTAGCATGCATCAACCGGAACAACGGATAATAGAAGCCACATGATTGGGAGAAATAACACACAAAAAAGCATCAGAAACCAAACCGGTTAAAAAGATGTACCAACTATACAGCTGGAAGTGTATTCTATTGACTGGAAGGATTTGTCTTGAATTCTTTTGCTTAAGGAGAAAGATCAAGCATGAATACACCAGTATTGTATTTTCTGCCGGCCCGAGATAAAAATTCATGCCTCATACGAAAGCTATACAACAAATTTGTCTGTCACAAGGCAATACCTGATGGTGTCTTTTATAATAATATAGATAATAAACATAATAATATTAATTAATAATAATAAATATAATATATATAATATAAAATAATATAATATATATATGAATAATATAATATAATATAATATAATATTAATATAATATAATATAATATAATATAATATAATATAATATAATATAATATAATGTAATGATAAATGAGTGTGAACTTTGACTACAATATGTTCAGCAGTAGAATCCGTGCATAGTTTACTTTGATCCTTAGAATAGTTTTACCCGCAATTAAGTTGAGACTACCCCCTATAGGTCTATCATGTCATTTACCTTAATAAGTGGTCATGTGCCGAAACTAGACCATTATTTTGTACAGTACATTGATGCCCAAGACAGTGCTAACTGACACGTACTCCGATACAATTAGGAGATCTCAATAGGAACCCTACCTAACGCCCGGGCCCATACGCCCATTTAATTTTCGCGATTTTATCTCGTGAAAAATAAATCTCCCATTCAACCCCATATTAATATTACTTCAAAATCATCAAGTAGGCATGTGCGCCAAAGAAGGGTGATCAATAATGCGGCCTTGTCCATTGGAAGGAGGCAATTTTATTAGCTGAAATGTACATTACTAACTGCATGCTTAGAGGATATGGGGACCAGCTGCGGATTGTCTGGGTAGGGGCGCAATGTGCGTGGGGGTGGAGGTTCCACTGGGTGCGACGTGCAACCCCCCCTCCCCCTCCCCCCCCCCCCCGCAGAGCCATAAGAGTTCAGAACCTGGCAAGCAAAAAATAAATTTGCAGCCACCTACGATATTTTTTCTGTCTTTCAACAGCCTGATTTTCTCAACTTTAGTTCCACCCTCCCTAAGACTGTGCACCTCCCGTTCCATCTTCGCCCAAGATGTGGGCACCTCCCCATGGCCCAAACAGCTTACGCCCGTTGGGACGGTTTCGCACTGAAAAATTGCGAAATTTTGGCCAAAAAAACAACAACAACAACACTAAAATTCCGCTGATTTTCAGTACTGTAAAACAATAGGGGCGACGTCCCTGCATTCAATGTTCGAATTAGGAATGTATAAGGCGTAGGACTTATTTCTCAGCGAAGCTAACACACTCTTAAAATGTTTTTTTTTTTTTCGGGGGGGGGGGGGGTGAACATTCGCATGCAATCGTCAAGTATGCAGGCGGCTTTTTTGTCTGGGAATTCAGAGAATAAACGTGCATCATTTTGGCATCATCTTGTCTTGTTTTGTAAAAGAAACATGTATGTTATTCAGGCAAGTAAGGTAATTGGTGACGCATCATGTAACAAACTTTCGTTTTCAACAAAACAAACAGCACCGAAAATGCAATTTCCATCCACGCAAGTCTCCCCTCTCTCTAAGTTTTCTGCAATACATATACCGTTTCGGAGTAACCGAACCAAAAAGGGGACAAAAATGACATTAGGCGAGGTGTTAGGTTTTCAAAATGTCGGTGGTATACAATCAACCTGTTTGCTCCCATTCTCTTCTTCAAAATATTTATCCCTCTAGATGTCCAGTACTGGCTGTACCAGGGTGCATGGCCGTAAACTGAAAGGTATATGGGGTTACAATACGGTATAGTTAGAATCAGACGGCGGGCTTTAGCTTTCTCCTCTAATTACTGGCATAACCATATTGTTCAGCCCCCCCCCCTGCATGCGAAGCCAATCAATGAAGCAGTGAAGCCAATTCGAGTCCCAGCGTGGCCAACGTCAAACTTATATTATTTAAAATCATTCACGAAATTATGCTAAAACTTGTTCTTTGAAAAAGGCCACGCAACTGCTATTGCTCCCATTTTTTCTCGAGATCGCCCGCCCAAAATTGTGTTAACTGTCCAAATTACAAGTCAAACATCATCCGACAAAGCGGGATGGGTAAGGGGCAAAACCATTTTTTGTCGCCCGCCATTTTTTTTAAAAAGCCTGCCAAATTAAAGCCAAACTTCATCGACAAGCGGAGGCAGGTTAGTTTTGAAGGCTCAAACCTTTGTCGCGTCGTGCTCGCAAATCAGGTTTCTGAACAACCTGTGCTGGCAAAGACTACTACTTCCATAGGCCCTGTGTTATAGCTCTCCGTACAACGTGCCCTATCAACAAGATTAGTCTTATGGGGCTTCAAAGGCGCTGTGAAATTGTAGTGCCAAAAAATAAATGTCTGTGCCTGCAGCCGTAGGAGGCACGCGTGGCCGAACGACCGACCAAACCGGGGTCACATGGAACGCAAAACCCATTTTGGCCCGCACAGTTTATTTTTTACAGCTGGCCAAAAATTAAATATATTAAATAAATCTCGAAATTATGCCAGAATTATGCTGAATTATGCTACGGAAAAATGCTAAGATGCCAATAGGATTTCTATATGCCAAAATTACAATTATGCTACTATGGCAATCTATTGTCGAGTCCACGAGTGGCGAATCCGAGTGGACTCGCATCCGGACCTCGAATCCAACACTGGTGCGAAGCAGGAAGCAGTATCGGTGCAGGGGTGGGGCTGTTCAGATGGCGTATTTACGGGGGCACGTGCACTGGACGCAGTTTAAAAGTAGTTCCGTGTAAACGTTATAAAAGGGATATTACTTTGCAATTATGTTTTTTTTTTTTTATATACACATATATATTTATCAAGCTCTGAAAATTGCCTCGCTCTGAAACTGTCGGCACTTCTGAGCAATTGAAATGTGAAAATATCGGGGGGGGGGTGGGGTGAATCCCACCGAGATTTTCATAGGTTAATGTGTAATAGCGCTAGCATGTTCTTCTTTAAATCAAAAACATCAATTATTTGTCAACTATAAACAAATTTTCAGTAGAATTTGAATGTTGATGTTTTTATGTCTAGGGTGACAATAAATACTTCGTGAAAGAATTACGAAAGGTTGTCTG
>JZLH01S0615177.1:8980-19781 GCA_001188425.1 Eucidaris tribuloides
CTATAAGAACACCCATTGGAAAAGCTTTTACACAAGCTAAACACATCACAAAACTTGTTACCTTTAACTGCATCATGGGAAATTTATCATTATGTACAAAATGTTGCTTTTAAGAGAAATATCAAAGTTACCTGTGATGACTTAATACTGAGACCAAATGCATTTGTATTCCTGCTGACTTTTTTTTTACTAAAAGACTGCACAGAATCAAGCAAGATCTATCTCAGATCTGTAATTTGGTGTTATCTACGAACAGAAAAATTATCAAAACCCAAACAAAGTGTAGTATTTGTCAACCTTTGACTACTGCTTACCTTTCTATGAGGGAGAGGGCATTGTCGAACCTCTCACTGAATTTGTCGGCTATGAAGTGCTCTGCTAATCTGCCGAGGGCCTGGAACATCGAGCACAGGTCTCGTAGGGAGCAGTGTAATCTCCTGCACTCGTTCTCTTGCATAATGTTCAGCTTCTTACCTGCAAATGTAAAGTCAATGTGAAAATTTAAAGACACCACTCAACATTGTAGAGCTTCAGTTTAAAAAAAGTTGTTAAACTGTGATATATGAGGTACATAATGGTGCTTGAATGGACAAATAAACATCTTAGAGTTCAAAACTTTGGACAGTTATGCTACCACTGGCACGATATGGATGGACAAACATCACACATAACTTATGCCTCTCATATACTCTTATCTGTACACACAGCAGTTTATGGGGGAAATGGACATGGCCATACTGGGTATTCAATGATTTTCACTCTTTCAAAACACTAAATTGATTGTTTTGAAGTAACACTTTTTCAAAGAGTTCACTTTTAGACATTATCAGAGACACTTACAGCATTGAGGATCATACAATGAAGCTCAGATTTTTAAACTGTGATCATTGTTAAATAATGCCTTTAATAAAGCATACTGGAAATTTCAGCACATTGTAATAACATAAATGATGATGAAGAGGACATGGCTGAACTTTACGCCTGAAAAACATGACTGGTTTCCTTTGCAACCTAAACCTTTTGTCAGCTCATGTGTATGAAAAGTATGTATTTAAAAACAAAGTTTGAAGGACTTCGGAATGATCAAATCTGTGGCTTTCCCTCCCTCCCTCCCTTACTCCATATGAGCATAAATTTCATCAAGTTCCAAGTCACAGCTGTGACACCACTTCATTTTTAGCTATTAAGTAACACTGTGGTGAGACTGTGGGAAGTATTGTTGATGTTAACAAAGCGGAAGGGGTATAGGTACAGGGAGAGGGGGTGTGGCAGTCAGACGAACAAGGAAAGATGACTAACCTTCTGGTATTTCTACCACATACTGGCCAAGACCCAAATAGATGTCTAGATACTCCTGGAATGGTGGGTACTGATGTTGGGAAAACATGAAAGATAAAGAAATTGAAATTAAGAGTAATAGACAGACATGTAAATCTATGCTTAAATGACCATACTCGGTATGTACAACATTTCCAACACTATATTCCATCATGAAAATGAATTAAAGCACTTGGCTTGAATATATTATTGTTTTATTTATTCATTTCATAAAAGCTACTAAATGCAATATCAATGTAGCTGCATAATTAACCATATCTTACATCTAATTTGCTAATAGCCCTGCTTATTCATTTGTACAAAATGAGAGGGCACTGTGTCACGAGAACTGCTGGTATAAATGTACATCTGTTTTATTGTACTATACACAATATCCCTTTGAGGCTTATTCAATAATACAGTGGTGACCAAAAAAAAACACAGCGATTTGAAGTGTGATTTATTCTTCCTTACTTTATACATAAATGGAAATATGTGATTTTGAAATATGACACACCCTGATGTGAAAAGAAAATGTCAAAGAATAACCTTCATGAACTTTACTTTTGACCACATAAAGAAAACATATTACGTCACATAAGATGCCATGCCCACCAACATCATTTGTCACTATCGCTGAAACCATATCATACTGAAAAGTTGTTCATATCCTTTTCTTCTTTGCAATGTCACATACCATTTTCTTTTTCATCTTTCTGAAGTTGTGAAAATAAACTTGACAAAAAAGACCATGCCAATTTAACCCATTGGCTATGGTAACCGGATGTGCCCTGCGTTAACTCTATGGGATTTTCAAAATCTCGGAGGCAACGGGTTAAAACTTATTAGCTTCATTAAATCATTAAAAGATTGTGGACAAGGAACTTAGTGGTTGTAATATACCAACTACTTTTCTTTTCTTTTCCAAGCACCTGAATAGATACAATGATAAAGTGCCAAACAACAACACTTAATCTCATGGGCTGTACATGGAAATCCAAAACAACCATCTCACCAGTAAACTGAATGCTTCTGTTGGTAATAATTCTGCAATCTTGGCGATGAGTTCTAGGCACTGTCTCAGGTAACTCTGCCACTCTGTCTCCGACTAAACAAAATGGATAAGAGAAATAGCGAATATTGAAGTAGTTCCTTTAATCTGAATTTGCATCTATAAGACATTTATTATCAAAAATTTCATATTTTCCTTGCTTGTTGAAATAAAATGACTTTATATGCTTTGCTGAAAGAATTAGGTGAACTACTAATCTTACTTACAGTAAGACAAAACTATTAAAAATCCATATATACAAAACCAATGGGGATACATTAGTTATTTAGCAAATTTTTCACATTTGGTTGAATAATTTGGTATTGTATTATGTTAATGGATTTCTCTGAAATTCAGTTAGTTGATTTGTATCATGTATTTGAGAAAAGTTGTATGTATTTTTGAACACTTGAGAAATAAAATAAAATCTAAAAACTGATTCTGGTATCTAAATGGAAAGCAGTGTAATTAATGTAAAATCAGAGATACATAGTCATGCTTCTTTGTTCTAGTGATAAGCCTACGTAAGTACAAAAAGCCATCATAAGTACAATATAATGAAGCACAACAAAGAATGGTAGGTATTTCACCTACAATGTTGATTACTTACATCGTCATCTAACATCTCGTCGTCCAACTCTTCTAGTTGGGCCTGGTTGTACCGGAACTGCATCTTACGTAGCATCTCAGTCATGACGGACATTAGAGCATCCTTGTACCTATCTACAAAGTGGTTCATGTCGGGACTGCGAGATGAGTTGCTCTTGTCGATGAGATACTCCAGGAATATCATCCAGATGTCTAAACATGCAAAGTAGCCTTCATTTTGGGGCTACAAGGAGACAAAAACAGAAGACTATGAAGACAAAATGTCATTGATACGTCTCCAAACAACAGCATACCAAACATCCATAATCATCCCACGGATTTATACAATGAAGTCAATAATTTCAGCTTTGTAGCCAGTTGCCACAGTATAGTGGTCATTACAGTGGACTGTCCAACTTTGAGAGTCACAAATTATCAAATATCGTTGATGGGCTGTTAAAACCTCGTATCTCAAAATTTGAAAAAATTTTGAGGACTGCTCTGAAAAAGTTCTATTTTAGAGTTATGGCATTAGTGGCAACCTTCTTTCATTTAGAACAAGTTCTATACAGGAATTAGGAGACTGTTTTCAGACAAAATGAGGTTGCCACCACTGCCATAATTCTAAAATACAGCTTTTTCAGAACTGTCCTGAAATTTTTTACATTTTGAGATACGAGGTTTTAACAGCCCACCAACGATATGTGGTTTCCTTCCGCCATGTTTCTATGGCAACATGTACGCATGGAATTATAGCAGTCGAGCATTGATACTCAGTAGGATGAAAGGATGTACATATGAAGAAAGTGTATAAAATTTTGGTCCAATATTATATGAGTAAGACATTCATAGAAGTTTTGATTCTATCTTCTGAATCCTGCAAAATGCAGCACATATTGTTTCTCTGACAGCACACATG
Source organism: Eucidaris tribuloides (assembly GCA_001188425.1). Lineage (NCBI taxonomy): Eukaryota > Metazoa > Echinodermata > Echinoidea > Cidaroida > Cidaridae > Eucidaris > Eucidaris tribuloides. The sequence continues at coordinate 12,856 of JZLH01S0615177.1, forward strand.
TATGCTGCTCATTATCTTTGAGACTGGCGTTCTCCCTTATTTTGACAAAGGTTCCAGTGTTGGTCCAAGTTTTCTAAGCATGAGTAAAATAGTATTACATGTCTGCATTAGATGAATATGCATCTTTTCACTTAAATTTGTGATTTTAAATTTTCAGATAACATAACAAAAAGCAAGATTTTGACAATTTTCCTGACTTCACTGTTAGTCCTACGGTGATAGGTCATATACATAACTTAACCAAAGCATACAATACAGATTACTTCATCCTGTGAACAAAGTACTGAAATGATATATATGTGACCTGTCACCACGATACCCTGATAAAGTCGCACATATCATGAAACATAAAAATTAAAAGAAAAGTACTTGGGGTGAAAAATATTTAATATTCAAACTCTTGCAACAGTGAATGTGATAAAAGTTTAGATTTTGGAGGACACGTCACTTTCATACTTTATAGTAATGACGATATTTGGCACTTCCCTTACCTTTGGGATGTGCGACTTTATCAGGGTATCGTGGTGACGGGTCACATATGACAATTTACAAAATATAAGTTAAGAGAAACCCACCTGCTTGAATGTGTACTTGAAGAGAAGCTCTAAGAATTCTAGCACTGGAAAATGGGAGTTGCTTTCAAACCGTCTTAGATGGACACTAACAAATAAACCTAAAAACTCTGTGAATTTCTCTACATAACTGTGGAGAGAGAGAAAAAACACATAATGAATAATTTCATTTCCTGGGTCCTTAAAATAATGTTATCCCCTATGTTTGTGAAACAAAAATTTTTACATAACATGACCGAATTCAGCAGTAGAAAAATTATTTATTTATTATTACCACTTTATTATCACCAACATTTACAATTCTGAATAATAATACTCTCTACCCTCGCTGAATTCTTGCTGTCATTAGTTAGTTCTTAAAAAGATATCAAGGTGAAGCCACATTTTAACAAAGTTATTAAACAATGATTGAATACATTATACTTAAAATGGAGGAAGGGGCTGCTACATAATTGAAATGAGGTAACAAAACCAAATCAATAACTACCAATATTCTTCTTTCTGCCTAAACATAATGATAGAAAGCTACCAGTGTTAAGAAATTATTCAGTAACAGGTCAAGGATATGTCTGAAATATTGATATTCCTGCAAATATCTTGGAATGTCCCACATTGGCTAATCAGTTATTTTAACTAACTGTCATTACAATCCAACTAATCAGAAAGTGTATGGTCATGCATTAAGCATACCAAAGCTAATAGTGTATTTCAAGGACCTCTGACCAAAAGTCAATGTGTAAGTCAATAGCGCTGGAGTATGCTTCATTTTCAATGATCCTTTCTTCTTGTAGTTCACCTTGGCAATACACCCAGTAGTCACAAAGAACCACAATTAAACAGAAATTAATTTCTTGATGGGGCCATTGTCGTGGTTAAGTGTAACACAGCACTCTTAAAGGGATGCACCGCTCGTAATCCATGTACGTTCAATACCATCCGCTTGCCCCTATTGCCACTGAACACTGAACTACACCTCCAAAACATCACGATATGCGACTTTTCGGTCCCTTTAATTCAACACTCCGCCTCGGTGTGTGCAAAACTTCTCTGAAACAGTTATGTTGATGACATTTCTTAACGTGTTCCCGTTACCTGGCAGCCCTTTCCTATCTTTACCCAGAAAAAGAGGAGTTCTGAGAGATCTTGGGCTGGGCTCTATGGAGAATGCAGCCACACACACACACAAAAATCAAACCATCTTCGACAGGTTAACAAAACATACTATATGAGTCCCACAAATGAAAATGAGAAATCCACTCTACTTACCTTTCATCTAACTCTTCTAACCTATTGCCAACTGATTGATTTGTAGTGTCTTTGGTAAGTTTTTGTAACAACTGAAAAGTCTGTTGGAATACTCGCAACAAGTACTCCTCAAAGTCTGAGGGCACACAGTTCTTGGACATGATCTCGTTGATGCACCCCATGGCCAGCACGCCCAGCGACGAACTCCCGCTCGTGCTGAAGCTGTCGTTGGCGCGTATCGACGACGTGCCACGGCTGACCGACTGGATGTCGCAGCCGAAGTTGGCAAAGTGGAAGATGACGGTGATGAGGTTGGGCGTGATGTTGCCCGAGAGAGGGATCCAGGAGAAGAAGTGGAGGAGGCAGTTAAGGCACAACGTACTCAGGTGCTCGCTCTCCTGGTCCAGCGGGGGAGGGGCTGCACGTTGTGCTTGTTGGCGGGCGCCGACTTGAACATGCTGCGGATGATGTGACTACCTGTGATCGGCAGGATGGGAACACAAGGAGAGCTCAAGATGATGAAATCAAAGAACAAGAAATGAAATCACTATCCGTTGCAGGTTTCTCCTTTATACTTAATCATTATATACACACAACAACAAAAAGTAACTATCTCGTTTTTCAAACTACCATAACTTTTTAACGAAATAAGTTTTATCAAAATAATTTGGCAGGAACATTTCTACATTCATTGACTAACTCCTGTGTGAAAATGAGATTAATCTGTCAAGCCATGCATGAGTGAGCATGCATGAAAGGCAAAAATGCCACTTTTGAAAAGTGACATTTTTGCCTTAAATACATGCTCACTCATGCATGACTTGACGGATCAATCACATTTTCACATAGAAGTTAGTCAATCAGTGCAGGAATACCCTTGTCCTTATTTTTTTTTTGCTCAAAACTGTTTCTTTAAAAAGTTATGGTGTTTTGAAAAAGGAGGTAGTTACTTTTTTTGCTGTGTTTAGTTTGCATGTGACCTTTAACATACAGCATCCTACTTGTCAGGCAGCTTTATGCTACAAAGGCAGTGGAAAATGCTAAAAAAAATCTGGGGCTTAAGAAACAACAGGCAAAATATCACAAAAGTCTGTCATTGTCAAACTCTTGCTAGTTGCCTTGTGGCAGCTGGGCAGTGTATACACGGTATGGGAAGTCTGAATCCCAGTTTTTGACCAGATGACCATACTACCCAGTATGCATTCAGTGCTTAATACTACAGGGTTCACACATGAATTAAAGGCAGTGGATCTCATTTGCAAACATCCCTGCAGACCAGAAAAAGATAACCCATGCCCTTAGGCTGTTGATGAAGGGCATGTGTATGAAATCTGGGGGTCAGAAATTACCTAGAATTTGACAAATACGAAAGAAAAGCAACAGCCATTTAGTGTACGTTCTATGGTAGGAATTTTTTCCTCCCGAGAAAAAAATTCAAATCAGAGTCTAACGGTCACTATAATTCCATTAAAACTGAGTTTCCAGCTCCTATATTTTGCTGAAGGTTCCCAGGTGGCATTTTCTTCTGAATGCCGTTGTCTTTACACAATATTAGTTTTCATGCATGCAAAAGAGATCCCCTGCCTTTAAGTCATGGATAGAGTGTGTGAGTTTGAAAATTTGGGCTCCTGGAAATCAGGTAATGTAAAGTCAAAGCTGGAAAACTGTACAGCCAGAGGATAGAAGTGCCCCTCGTTTTCTCCTTTATAATCCATCATATCACTTTTTTTACAATTTACATCTGTTCTTCATGTCAAACTTAATTTGAAAAGTGTAGAGACAAAAAAACTAGAGCAGTTCGACTGCGCGCAAGTCGATTGGTTATGCCTCCGCAGGCCTGCACTCCCATCCAATTGATGTAATTTGAAAAGCTTCAAGTTACGCATGGTAGCAAGACCAATTAGATGAATAAGCATAATGATAAGCCCATGTGACCTTGACGCAAGTTACAGTAAAATCCAATTTAAGCCGCTCTCAGAGTTATCAGCGGTAACGGAGCCAAATCAGACATATTTAAGGCGCCGGTGACCTTTGACCTCTGACCTTTCAACTCCAAAATCGAATCAGTAAATGGTGCCTTATATAAGATACTTCTCCAAGTTACATCAAAATCGGAAAAGTCATACTCAAGTTATCACGGTAATGAGCCCAAATCAGACATATTTAAGGCCGGTGACCTTTGACCTTTGAGCTCCAAAATCTAATCAGTTTATTGGTGCCTTATAATAAATACTATCCACCCAAGTTTCATCACAAATCCGACCAGCCGCTCTCAGAAGTTATCGGCGTTAACCGAGCCCAATCAGACATATTTTAAAGTCCGGTGACCTCGACCTTTTGACGCTTTGAACTCCAAAATCTAATCAGTTCAATTGTTGCCGCTAATACATACTTCACCCACGTTACATGAAAATTCAACTGGCCGTTCTCAAGTTAATCGCGGTAACGAGCCGCAAATCAGACATATTTAAGGCCCGGTGACCTTTGACCTTTGACCTTTCAGCCCCAAAATCTAATCAGTTCATTGGTGGCCTCATAATACATACTTCACACCAAGTTAACATGACAATCGACCACCCGCTCTCAAGTTATCGGCGGTAACGAGCCCAAATCAGACATATTTAAGGCCCGTGACCTTTTGACTTTGACCTTTGAGCTCAAAATCTAATCAGTTCATTGGTGGGCTCATAGTACATACTTGGTCCTAGTTACATCAAAATTCGATCAGGGTTCTCAAGTTATCGCGGTAAACGAACCCAAATCAGAGCATATTATGGCCCGGTGACCTTTGACCTTTGACTTTCCAAGCCCCAAAATCGTAATCAGTTCATTGGTGCCTCATAATACATACTTCCCCAAGTTACATCACAATCGCGACCAGCCACTCTCAGTTATCGCGGTAACGAGCCCAAATCAGACATATTTAAGGCCCGGTGACCTTTGACCTTTGACGCTTTCAGCCCAAAATCTAATCAGTTCATTGGTGCCTCATAATACATACTTCACCCAAATTACATGACAATCCGACCAGCCGCTCTCAAGTTATCGCGGTAACGAGCCCAAATCAGACATATTTAAGGCCGGTGACCTTTGACCTTTGACCTTTCAGCTCCAAAAATCTAATCAGTTCATTGGTGGCTCATAGTACAATACTTGGTCCTAGTTACATCAAAATCCGATCGGGGGTTCTCAAGTATCGCGGTAACGAGATCGGTAACGGACGGACGGACGGACGGGGACGACGGACGGACGGAAAGGACGGACGGACGGAACGGACGGACGGACGGACGCGCACGGACGGACAACCCGAAAAACATGATGCCTCCGGCAACTTCGTTGCGGAGGCAGTAAAAAAAACCATGTTTTCAAAGCAATCATCATGTCCAGTTCTAATGAATGACTGTGAAGGATAAAAGAGAAGACTATATAAAGAGATGAGTTTACCTGATTGCAATGGTGATGATCCATATGCCATGTGGGTGGGGCTGCTGTCAATTGGAGTCATCATGTGTGGGAGAAGGGGCGGGTTTGCTGTCGTCACTAGTGACCGATGCTTGTCAAGTATTGTTCAAGTATATCTACAGAAAGGAACAAAAGTACAAATCAACTGGAAATATCATAACAAAAACTAGAGCAATTCGGCTGCGCGCAGCCGATGGGTATGCTCCGCACCCCCGTCCAATTACAAACTTTGAATGTACGGGGCATCGTAACCTTTGACCGTTCAACTCTGAAATTTCATTATGCCATAATACATACTTCACACCAAATACATCAATATCCGATAAGCTTTCTCATATTATCGTGGTAAAGACACAAAGTATGGAGCCTTGTGACCTTCGACCTTTGACCTTTTCAACTCCAAAAATCTAATCAGTTCATTGGTGCCTCATAATACATACTCACCCAAGTTTACATGACAATTCAACTGGCCGTTCTCAAAGTTATGCGGTAACGAGCCCAAATCAAGAACATATTTTAGGCCGGTGACTTTGACCTTTGACCTTCAGCTCCAAAATCTAATCAGTTCATTGGTGCCTCATAATACATACTTCACCCAAGTTACATGAAATCCAACTGGCCGTTCTTAAGTTATCGCGGTAACGAGCCCAAATCAGATATATTTTAGGCCCGGTGACCTTTGACCTTTGACACTTTCAGGTCCAAAATCTAATCAGTTTATTGGTGCCTTATAATACATACTTCACCCAGAGTTACATGACAATCCGAAAAAGCTGTTCTTATATTATCGTGGTAAAGACACAAAGTATGGAGGCCTTGTGACCTTCGACCTTTGACCTTTCAACTCCAAAATCTGATCAGTTCATTGGTGCCTCATAATACATACTTCACCCAAGTTACATGAAAAATTCAAGCTGGCCGTTCTTAAGTTATTGCGGTAACGAGCCAAATCAGACATATTTTAAGGCCCGATGAACTCTTGACGCTTTGACCTTTCAGGTCCAAAAATCTAATCAGTTTATTGGTGCCTTATAATAAATACTTCACCCAAGTTACATGACAATCCGACCAGCCGCCTCAATTATCGCGGTACTGAGCCCAAATCAGACATATTTTATGCGCGGTGACCTTTGACCTTTGACCTTTCAGCTCCAAAATCTAATCAGTTCATTGGTGCCTCATAATACATACTTCACCCAAAGTAAACATGACAATCGACTAGATGCTCTCAAGTTCGGGTAACAAGATCAGACTATTTAAGGCCCGGTGACCTTTGACCTTTGACCCTTTCACGCTCCAAAATCTAATGCAGTTCATTGGTGGCTCATAGTACAGTACTTGGTCCTAGTTACATCAAATCCGATCGGGGGTCTCATTATCGCGGTAACAGATCCGGTAACGGGACGTTGCGGACGACGGACAGACGGACGGACGGACGACGCACGACGGACAACCGGCGGGCCAGAAACAATGAATGCCTCCGGCGACGACTTCGTTGCGGAGGCATAAAAATGCTGAATAGAATTATATAAACACAGTTTACAGAGCAGACTTTAGTAGGGACAGTGATTTTTCCGTTTACCGGTATATTGAAACAGAAATCTGTTTGATTCTTTATTTTTCATTGTGAAAATTTCATTAGGAATT
>JZLH01S0615188.1:0-14282 GCA_001188425.1 Eucidaris tribuloides
GGGCGGTGTTTTTAGTGTTTTGAAAATCCCAAGATAATATTATTATTCATTTCTATCTGTGTTAATATTGTACTTCTCGTGCAAAAGGTTGAAGGAAGAAGTCCATTTGTTATTGGGATTGTTTTTCACTTAGCTTGTTCCGAGAGGCACCAAATTGGTTCATATTTCGTGATTAAAATGCCTTTATTTTAGATTTGTTGTTTTGTGTTAATTGTGTTGATCGTCAAGTTTAAAGCCAATTTGTTTGCGTTGTTGTGATCAGAACAATTGCACAATACATTTAGAAGTAAAGTTGCTTTTAAGAATCAACAGTAAATTGTCATTAGATGTTATCTTTATGTACGTTGTTCTGAAGAGAGGATTTCGTGTTTACGCACTGATGTTCGAAGTTTGCGCTGAAGAAGGCTCGTGATCATGTACGCGGGGTAGGCAGTGGTCGTTGAAAGGGAACGGCAGGGGAAGAAGCCACACAAGTGCTTTTATGGAGAGGTCTCTTTATTCAGCGCTAGCGAGGGGAGAAAGAGAAGAGGTCAGGCTATTTAGGACTAATGTATTTATCTGTAAAATATGTATAAGTTGAAATTGAAATATTTATCTTCAAACAAGCATTGTATATTATAACTGAACTTAGCACAAAATGATTCTTCAATGTTAGGTTTTCGCACCTCTGAGGACCCGTGCATAATATATCATACATGTACTTTAAAGCAGGTTTCATTTTATAAATATCTTCGCGAATGGAGAATAATGTCAGGATGGTTCCATTGGTATTCCAGAGCTACCTTTAACAGCATCTTCTTAGATTTGAAGGATTTCACAGTTAGAACCTTGTCACAATGGAGAGTTGCGAATTTCAGTGAAAGTCTCGACCCGGGTTCTTTGTTTCTTTTGTTTTTATAAATTTGTCTGGATATGAAATGTTTTTGAATTGCTGGGGTTATATGATACCTAGTGGAAAAGCTTGTCTGATATCATACATGTGATTTTAATGTATATGATCCAATACAGGTATCATGCCTGAGCAGCCTTGCTAGCGATACTGGATTTATTGCAGAAACCTGATGTATTATGTTTGTGACCAAACTAAAGTAAGCTTATAATTTTGTTTATTCAATATTTCGTGGTTTCTTACACATACATGTTAATATAATGTACTTACAAAACTTAACTTGTATGGGATCGAGTTATTTGGACAATGTACATGTTAACAAAAGGCAGACACCACTCATTAGCAAAACTTTATCATGAGCTGACAGCCTGTTACGGTAGAATGGAAGACTGGGAATGAATTTGAGGTATAATATAGAAAAGTTTGACCAACTCATGGAAAAATGGCCGAAATTTGTACTTCAATGGTGCATATATTATGCATAGCTGATATATTGTCATTTATATTGTATGAATATAAAAGTCTTCTTGCAACAATTATGTTATGGCTAATATCGTCAGCAATCCAAGGGCCAACCGCAAGTTAATTTGTCACAGGATTGATGGCATGATCGTTGTGTTCTCGATTCTCTGAATGTAGATTGTGTAATAAGCAGTTGTCTGTTGATGAATCTGTATTTCTGTAATTGATCCATTTGTCTCAAGATTATGAATTATGCTCATTTGTGAAAGTAGAAAAGTCAAGATAATATTAGTACACGTTTAAGCATAATTATAAGAGCCGGGCATTCTAAACGTTATGAGATACTGTTATACTTTCAGAAACACTTGCAGTCCAGTTCATCTGAGTTAGATGCCGGTTATCACATGAGTTCGCGTCGTACTTCTATTGCGATGGCTGAAGTTGTTGCAACTGACCAAATGACCTACTCCTGAGTTGCATGTGGCTGTCTCCTTCTATGTCTTTAATTCTTCACGTACCTCAAAGTGGCCTCGACAGGAGCCGCACCTTCCTCCAGAAGGTTATTCCTGAATCCAGACGAATGCCTCATCCAGAACTATTGTAACGCCTAACTAACAAAACAAACTAAATCCAGCAATTGCTCTGTTGTGAGTACAGAACATTCATGTAAAATGAAGTATCTAATTTTGTGTAGGTCGTTTTATATTCGGGAACAAACTCAGAAGAAAGGGGTCATTTTTAAATAAATTATTTCATTAATTCATTATCTCCACTTTTGATGCCCTTTTTGATGGTTGTTTCTACTGCAAAAGAGAGAGATGATTTTTCATTTTTATCTCTGTTATTGTAAATTCTGCCAATTGTTATGTTTACATGCGACGTGTGTCTTAGTAATATCGGATACCATTACAAAGAAAACAAGTTTTGTTGACACTTAATAGCCTCCATTCTTATGGTTTATTATATCTGAAATTTGTTTAAGTTAGCTGTAAATATGGATATTTGGAACAGTGTCAAAACGATTTTATGGAGTTATAGTTACCAGGGGACACCATGACCGAATCATTTACAATATCCAATTTTATGACATTGAATTCGATAGATGATAAATTCTTTTCGTCATCTATTTTTACAAATGATTTTGCGTTGAAGTGCCTCACATGGAGCTGATGATCATCATGTCGAGATACCAATAGATACTTCTTTTATATGGGGGGGGAGACACACCGTGAAAGCAAGATATGAACAAAATGTGGAAATTACAAATATCTGCTCTATGCTTTATTGTTCTTATTCATGGATGATGAATGTATTTTGAAACAAAAGTTGGCCATTTTAGTATTGGATTAAGGATATCAATCGCTAACATGTTACACTTTTTCTTAAAGGGACTATGGCTGTAACTATATCACATGTTTTGAACTTAAATGTACGCACTATAACTTTGATGGGATGGTGTGTATAAAGCCACCAGGATGTAGTTGTCTGCTTACAGGGTGCGAAAATGACCTAGAGTAGTGATTGCGATTTCTCTCATTATCGGAAATTGTCATTATTTGTATTTCGTTGGTTAGAACATTCTTTTTCAAATAAAATATACCAGTCTTGATTTTTGATAAGCGTTTTAATTCTAGGGCCATTTTTCGGAGGCCAAGGCGCAATTTCCAAATTCTGCCAATTTTTCATCGCGGCGGTCATTCGGAACGTTAGATATTCTGGCGTTCGCTAACATACGGACAAACGGATGACAAAGCGGAATGCTCGCTTTCTATAAGGAAGATGATGCGAGCTTGTCTCAGTGTCATTGTGGTTGGTCCGTTATGTGTTCTGGACGCGTATCTGACGTTCGATGACCGCCGCTGTTGAAAGATTGGCATTGGTATTGCATGTGTTGAAATAATGGCCTAGAATTAAACGCCTCACTCAAATAATGATCTTGGTATATTTTATTTGAAAGAATGTTCTAACCAACAATAAAATTAATATCTATTTGCCGGATTAATGATGAAGAAGAGAATTAGCATTACTAGTAGCATTTTTTGGGCACTCTGTTATGGGTACGATTTTTTATTGCCCGACAGACGCAATTGAGGTTCTGTATTTCGTCGTCTGTCCGTCCGCCGTTCCTCGTGGTTTTCGAATAAGTAAATATATATGTATGTTCTTATTGGACGGATTTTCATATTTTCGATGTGTAGTACACAAATTACAGCGTTCAGGTGTATTTCTTATTGGTTCCGTGCATAATTTTAATGTTGGGTGGAGATTCTCAATATTTTTATGTTTGCATTGAACCTTGGAGTCTGGAAACTCTTGGGGTGTAGTTCCTTGTCAAGTCTAGGGACTGTGAGTGTATTATATTTGGAGGGTCGAGGAACCTCCTCATGATACTGTGTCTTTGTTCATCAACGTTTCAATGCATGCAATTGTCTGTAATACTCCATAATTCGCTACAAAAAATCTTAAGCACGGGGGTGTGAAAAAATGGGTGTGTGCCATGGAACGCTGCGCAGGAAAATATTTAATAATGCTCAAAACATGTTGTTCTATACGTTTCAGCATTTGAGGATTGGGAAAATTTCCGTGCATGCCACATACAACTTGGAACTTCTCTTTTTTGCATGGATATGTCATAAAAACCTCTGTCAGCTTATTGTATTCTGTTTTGGACGAAATTTAATGGACGTAAGTGCTTGTAAGTTTTAAATATATGTGCGCATGCTTACGGGGCAAATGTGTTGAAATATAAGAAATGTGGTTATTTTTAATCGTTGTAGCACAAATAAGTGAGTACCATTTCTTTGCATTCTGTAAGAGTATAAATAGTAATATTATATGCCTCTATGCTTATCAAAATGTTTAAATGATTTTATACGGCCAAAATATTTTGAAAAATTGATTTTCATATATTACTCACTTGTTGCTTATTCTCCATAAATGGCAGTTGATTTTCTCAAATGTTTCAGCATGTTGGTAGGTTTTGTTCATACCTGTCAATCGTTTACATTAGATGCCAGACTAATGATCGAAAATTTGACTAAGGGGATTATCGAATTCAAATTTTGTATTTCTTGTTATGTCTTGGAGGATTCCACTCAATTTTCTTGTATTGTCTGAAAATGATTCTTTTAGCGGTTTCTCCTTTGATCAATTCATTCTCCCAATTTAATATGCCGTAGCTATATGTTATTTTGTATCGTGTTCAGATTTTCATGAAATGTGATATATATATATATTTATTATTTTTTTTGGGGGGGGAATGAACTGTGTTGCACTATAATTGTTGAATGTCTATTTACTTAAACTTAAATGGCATCTGATCTAAACGATTTCCGCCCCCCGCCCCCTGAGTTCTATGATAATCATTATGAAAATCATGTATCACTTAATCAATTACAAATTTAGCAAATTTATTTTGCGAGTGTTTTATTTGAAGCTTTATGCAATGATCATTTATGTCTGTTTGCTGAGTATTATTCAGATAACTGAAAGACCTTACATTGCGATGTTATACTGTAAATATATTCGAAAATCTCGGGTCACTCGAAGATTTTTCATTAATTAAAAAATCGAAATATTCAGAATCTGTATACTAGTATTGGTCTGATATGACCTTGTCATAAACTTTCAAATAGAACAATCCCTCACTAACTGCGCTTTAATGAATCGTTGGCAGTCTCTTAAGTTGTTTATGTGATGATTCATGTCTTACTTTATTCTTTCGTGTATTTAAATCTTAATGCATTTTTTGTGTAATATGTGCGTTTTTTAAGCTGAGAAATAAAGTGTACTATATTGCTTCGATTTGTTGTACAAAAAACATGCTTCTTTGCATTCACTTTGTTATTTCTGTGCAAATAATTTGTTTTCTTGTCTGTTTGGTTTGCAGCTTGCTAAAAATGATAACTACTTTTAAGGATTTTCTTAATAATTGATGAGGGTTTTCATTCCGCTCTTTCATTGGGTTCTTACAGGAAAGGGGGGGGGGGTGGTTTAGCATTTAGAAAAGATCTGAATTCATCTAATGCTACATGGAAATGAGAAACTTCCAATTCAACAATTTGTTCGATATGTTATGCATGATATACTTGTTTATTATCGGGATATGAAATGAAAATACAAGTTGCATTTGTAACTTCTGTTACATTAGCCTATTGACTTTTAATTATAATATCAGTGTAGTATATGTGTGATTTGATATTTCAGTTTTTACAATGTTAGTCACTAATGTTCTTTTATCTAAGTGTGGGGGTGATATTGTTTTCTGAACAGTTAATTGATTCTGCTCTGATTTAATTTGGGGTTTTATAGAACATTTAGTAATAATTAGAGAGTAGTACTGTATCGGTAGAATGTGCTTTCAGGATTGTTGTAATTGCCCTTTCATTTCCAGGGGAATGTTTCTTACAGCTGTCAACAAAGAGAGGTGCACGCTGGTCAAGCTCGTTAGTTCAGATTCCTTAGTCAGGTAGTTCGAACAAGTAGTCCAGCCTGCAGGACTAGTTTTACGTGTAGTTCCAGGCATGTTGATAGCAAATGTTAGTCCAAATAGGCACGTTTGGCTGCATTTGCTGTCTGCGGTAGTCATGTCTAGTTGTAATTAGTCCTCCATATGTTTTAAGCTAGTCCAGCATGATGCTAACATTTAAGCTAGTCCCTCGGTTGTCAGCAGGACTGATTGCTTTCACGTTGTCGGAGACTGGCCAACCAAATGCTAGTCCGATGGGCTACCGTCTGGACTAGCTTTGTTGTTGTCCCCACCCAGTGACCAGGGTTTTGTTAGAGTGCAGATCTGAAATAAATGAACTGCATTTGGAGGCCACATTTATAGAAATTCGTAATGGCGCCAAAAATATATTGATAGGAGTAATGTATAGACCTCCCAATCAATCACCCGATGACTTTCTAAAATCGATTGATGAGATCATATCCGAAATTAATAAAGAAAATAAACTATTGTATATAATTGTTGATTTCAATCTATATCTTCTTGATTATCAACGATCAGCTCATGTAAATAATATTTTGCATATATTTAGAACGCACTCCATGTTTCCGGCAATCCATTACCCCACTCGTGTGACTGGGCGTTCTATATCTCTTCTGGATGATATTTTTACCAACGATTATAAATGTTTATATGCTGGCACAGTCCTTGCTGACATCAGTGATCATCTCCCAATTTTCAGTATAAGCAACTCCCAAACCGACAAACGAAAAGTGTATGAAACAAATAGACGCAATGTAAATGAACGTAATATTTTACAGTTTATACGTGAATTAGAATATGTAAATTGTAAAATGCTCATGCGAAAATGCTCATGAGAGTTATGACAATTTTCTTGAACACATTTTGGAATTACATAACCGCTGTTTTCCTTTGAAAAAACGCGTGTGAAAGTTAAGGATGATCATCCCTGGTTCACAAGGAAACTGCGTAAGATGTGTAAAAAGCAATATTCATACTATAACAAATATTTAAACAATCCGACTGACTCTTCAAAAACTATCTATAAACAGTATCGTAATAAGGTTACCAATGAAATAAAACGTGCCAAAAGAAATTATTTCAAAAATAAGTTTGAAAACACGAAAGGTAATACTAAAAAGACGTGGAAGGTTATAAATGATATTCTCTGATCAAAAGCAAACAAAACGGATGAATTTGACACGCTGCTTGTTGGAAATGAGTTAACTAAAGATAAATTCGTCGTGCGCATGGCATAATGTCGTTAGCATATGTTCAAAGCAGAATGTCGTTGACAGTAAATTGCTTGTAATGTGACAATCATTGGCTTATTTCACATGAAATCAAAATATTGTGATCTTTTAGGTCCTTTTTATAAGTATGTTAGGCAGAAATATGGATTAAGAGTTTTTTTGTCAAGTTAGAGGCAATTTAGTGTTAACGACATTCTGCTTAGAACACTTGCTAACGACATTATGCCATGCGCACGACGAATTTATGATGGTAGATTATTTTAATTCATTTTTTGTCAACATTGATGAGAAGCTGAAACTTAATTTTGTACATAAAAATGATTTCAGGGTATATATTCAAAAACACAATAGATCAGCTTATTTTAAACCAATCACTGAAAGTGAACTTTTTAATATTGTAAATAATTTAAAGAACGACACTAGTGCTGGTTTTGACGGTATTTCAGTCTCTATAATAAAACGGGTATTCCATGTAATTAGCAAACCACTGTGTGCAATATTCAATCTGTCACTTTCTACCGGTATAGTACCAAACAAATTCAAAAAAGCCAAGGTTATGCAGGTATTTAAAATTCGTGCTAAAAAGAATGTTTCCAATTATCGTTCTATTTCAGTACTACCTGTATTATCCAAGATTTTAGAAAGATATATATACAATAGACTGTATAATTTTTTAATTAACTTTGACATTTTAACTAATAATCAATATGGTTTTAGACCGATGCATTCTACCTCTTCAGCTCTAATAACTTCATATCAATTTCTAAGTGATCTTTTACTTTCTTCATGGTCTAGAGTTTTGCAACACAATGGTCAATTGGAACTAAAACCGTCGCTTTGGGCTCATATTTTGCCATTGTAACAAATCTACCAGCTTAATATACTATTGACACGAGATTTATGATAATCAAAGATTTCTCTTTAGGATAAAATCAAGCTATTTGACCAAAGTCAACATTATGACCAGCGGTTTTGAGTCTAAAGACTTCCTTTTTGGTAAAAAATCTCGTGGAAGATCCTCGTTTTTCTCACTTTTTCTATCTTTGCCGCTTCATAAAATGAAAGTGCGAGATCCATAAATACATTGACGATGGGGATATGTAGTGGGAAGTCTGAGGATTCTAAAAATGTAAAAATCAAATTTTATTGGCTAGGATAAGGCTCGCGGAATTGGCAAAAACAATCACAGATACGATTTTCCTCTCAGCGAGAATTCCACGCGTGTCTTTATGATTATGCGTTCGAGTGTGAATGCAAACAATAGACATGTTCCTACAGTGCGGCGAGAGATCCCCGGGAGAGATCACTAGTGCATGACCAGTACGTATTATAACCTCGTAATTATAAGCGTAAAAGAGGATCGTCTTCTGTTGTTGAGAAATTGATATGTTACCGATAATGTAGTGAAAGCTTTAGATAAGAAGGAAATTTTAGTAAGTTTGTTTTTAGACCTAAGTAAGGCATTTGATAGTTTGGACCATTCTATTTTACTGTGTAAATTAGAGTATTATGGTATTAGGGGAATTTTACTGCAGTGGTTTTTAAGTTATCTTTCCAACCTTTAGCAATATGTTATTATCAGTGATTTTAAATCTGATTTACAACGAATTTCTTGTGGAATACCTCAAAGGTCGATTTTAGGCCCCCTTTTATTTTTAGTATATATAAATGACTTATGTAACGCTTCTCAAATTCTGAAACATGTGTTGTTTGTCGATGACCCAACAATTTATATGTCACATAGTGATTCCCGGGTGTTGCAATATCAATTTAACAATTAATTGAAATTTATTTCTACTTGGTTTTCGGCAAACATACTTGTTGTGAATACAATTAAAACAAATTTTATCATTTTTAGCTATCAAAAAATCAATCCTTATATTTTTACTGTAAACCTGAATGATTCTTTTATTACGCAGGTGTAAACTGTTAAATTTCTCAGTGCAATAATTGATAATAAACTATGTTGGAGAGATCACGTTGAGTCAATATGCAATAAAATATCTAAAAATATTGGAATAATGTACAGAGTAAGAATGTTTCCTAGCAATATTTTACTTTTATTGTATAATTCATTTATTTTACCATATTTAATGTATTGCATCATAGCATGGGGAAATTTATATAATTATAACACTGAACAATTATTTAAAATGCAGAAAAAAAAAACGGTCAGAATTATTTCTCATTCCACATACCTGTCCCATACAAATAACTTTTTAAAATTTCCCCCAAATATTCAAAGTACACGATAAATACCTATAGCAAAGTGCAATATTGATGTTTTTATGTTCACACAATAAGCTGCCTTCTGAAATATTGATGTCTTTTAATCCGAATAATGATATCCATGAAAATGATACCCTTAATGCCAAATCTTTCCATCGCCCCAAAGTACGAACCCACGTGTCTAAATCTTCAATACACTACAATGGTCCAATCATTTGGAATTCAATACCGGAAACCATAAAAAATAGCCCAACATTACAAACATTCAAACGCAGGTATAAACAATTTATTTAACCGTTATTAACCATCCGACCAGGCTTTATTTCAATCAAATGTATATTCTCAATAACAGCGATCTTGTAAATTGTAATCCACATTGTATTGTAAGTTGCTGTTGAGTATTCGTGTGGAAAGTCTTTTTAATCTGTAGTCTGTAACTAATATAATGTATTTCTTTTCTTCTCGTCTAATTTGTTTAAGTAATACATATTATCAGCTAGGGTATCAGCGCTCGATAAGGTTTTTATTTCCCTTTTAAGCTGATTTCCCACTCACCAATTTAAATATCTGTTGTAAATGTTTTCATTCGTACTGTTGCTCTAATATAATGTGTGTATATTCATCATCTATGTTTTTCTTAACTTTGTTACTGTATGTGATATTGAGTGAGTAAATAAATAAATGAAATGAAATGAAATTGGTTCCTGCCAATTTTGTGAAAAAAATGGCGGGAAAATGGCTTTTTAGGCATATTTTTGTAGTAAA
This sequence comes from Eucidaris tribuloides, assembly GCA_001188425.1. Lineage (NCBI taxonomy): Eukaryota > Metazoa > Echinodermata > Echinoidea > Cidaroida > Cidaridae > Eucidaris > Eucidaris tribuloides. The sequence goes on from JZLH01S0615188.1 coordinate 10,067, forward strand.
ATGCATAAAAGTGATGTGTAATATGTCCTTCTACATGTTTTTGAGGTTTCTGAGTTCAAATATTAGAATATTTAAGACATTGGAGGTATTGGTAGGGTGATATCTGTAAAAAAAAGAAAGGTGATATTTTAAACAAAAATATACAGAAAATACACGTTTCGAGCCCAAGATGAATGCAAATAATGATCATTATACATATAAATTCATGAATTACAGTTTTGAACAATAAATAGTTGTAATAAATAATAATCCTGATAAAATATTCCTTTAAAGTATGCATTTACCATCCTTCAAAACGCCTCTTTTCTATGGGTATTTTCAAAAAGTTCGTACAGCGGACACCCATCCCGTACTCGTTCGCTTTGCTACCTCACAGGTATGACTACTCACAGTGTACATTTTCTTGAAATTCTGACTATAATCCCTATTTACTATGCTCAGAAACATGTCTTGTTTACGTATATTTTCAAAAAGTTCATACCGGGGGTGGGGGAGTATATCCCCTCCCACACCCTCCCTCGCAAGTATGACTACTGACATTGTACATCAATGTACTCAAAATGATGAAAAATATTGTTTTTCACCCAAAATAGACATTACCAATGGCCAAACAGATCTGATTTATCTATTTTTGTGCTCAGTGACCATGAAACGTACAATTAGACATATAAAAAGCCATATTTGGATAGATATTTAAGTATTTACGTATAAGAAAACTGTCATTTTAGGGGATTTGGGCGGTCATTTTGAAAAATAGCTAGGAACCAACATCAGATATAACCTGAAACCAAAGAACTCATTAGATTTGTATTCAGCAGCCAAAATGACAACAGAATCCACCTGTTTGATATTAAATTTCCCAAGAAAAAGGTTTCATTCGCCCACCCCTACTGTTATGTTTCTCTTACAGCAAAGCTCGCTGAGTAAAATCAAGCTTTCATAACATTCATACCTTGAAACAAGCCCGTAAGCGTCGGAGGTGTTGTATTAAACAAATAGTGAAAGGTCTTTATTCGTGCAATGGAACAAGATTTCTCATTCGGTAAAATATGAGACGCTCTATTCAACTCACGCCATTGGACAATTAGGTATAAGGGTTTTTTTATGGGGGGTGTTTGTTTTAGATAGGTACTGAAGTAAAGCTAACTCGGTTGCCTCGTTTACAGCCTTGGCCAATTACAACTTAATTAGCATAATTACAATAGCATAATCACCTAATTAATATAGTATTGACTGTGTTGCCAAGCTGAATGCCGGAAGCCTGAAAACGGGGAAAGCACAACTTTTCAACGTTTTTTCCATGATGAAGAATCAATTGATTGTACCAGTTTTTTTATCTCTTTAAAATAATAGAGTTGTCTTTACTGGGGACCGAAAAGTCGCATATCGTGATGTTTTGGAGGTGGCCTGGCTCGGGTAATATTCGGGAGTGCCTGCATGGCCCTGGGAAGTGGGGGTGCAGCTGGGGGTGCTGCAGCACTCCCAGATTTTTTTCAGATGGTGCACAGCACCCCCTGCAAAAACACGTGTATGTCATGACGTCGTCCAGGGGCGGTGCCCCCTTTTTTTTTCAAATTCGGCCGTAATTTTTTATTTTTTTCTTGGCGAAAATTTTCCTTGGGCCCCCCCCCTCCACTCCCGAGCGACTTTTCGGTTGCTGATTTGATCGCGAATTTGGCCGTGCAAAATAATTATTTTGGCCGCGAAATTTTCCTCGAGGCCCCCCCCCCCCCCCGAGTGACTTTTGACTTTTCGGCTGCTGATTTGGCTTCGAATTTGGCCGTGAAAAATTATTTTGGCCGCGAAACTTTTCCGCGGAGGCCCCCCCCCCCCCAGTGACTTTCGGCTGCAGATTTGGCCGTAAATTGTGTGCAATTCCATGTGCTGCACGCATTCACCCGACAAAAGGCGAACTAAACCCAACTGACAACGCCCCTACCCTCAACGCCAATTCTGTTCGCAGCTCCACGATTGTTGTTATACGCACCACTGAACTCTACACTACGTATTATAGTTCAGTGCTACGAACGGCCTTGCAGTAGGGGCAGGCGAATGGTATTGAATGTACATGGATTTAAAGCATAATTAGCATAATATCTTTCTTTTTCTTCTTTATTATTTCTCATATAAAGTAAGTCACTTGAATATAGTAAATATAAACTGGTGTCATAAATGTTTTCCTTGTGATAGAAACCTTTTGAAAAGTCATATTATCCACGATTTCAGACTGCCTGCATAAAGATTAGCAACATGTTATTGTATATATGCTAATTAGTTGATTATGATAATAATTACCCTGATTTGGGGCAGGGAAGCCAACGATGAAACCTGGAAGCAATGCATTTTGTCCAGGCCAACTTCCATGAAGAAAGTTTGTCCCCCTTTCAATTGAATAAACTTCCTGTGTCCCCGCTCTAACATTTAATAATGAACTGATATTGCTAGTTAGGCTAAAGAAGAAAATTATCCAAGGATTCCATGGTGGCAAATAAGCTAAAATTAGTATAATGCCCATCCAAAACACCAAAGCAACAAACACAATTTTAATTATCAACTTTTCCACGTCATGTACATGGTATATGGTATCATCCACTGAACCATTGTGCATAAGTAAATTCCACTATTGTGATAATTGTGATAATTAGGCTATCTAGGTCACTTCATTTATTTATAAATAGAAAGTGGTGTCAGAAATGGATTCCTTGTGATATAAAACCCTTGAAAGGGTGTATTATCAGTGTTTTCAGGCCGCCTGAATTGAAATTAGTAATACAATGTTTAATTGTAGATTTGCTAATTAGGCTGATTATGCTAATGATGCTGATTTGGGTGGGAAGGCCAACGATGAGACCCGGCAGCAATGTCTTTTTATGATTTCTGGGGTCAATGCCAACTTCCTATGAGGTCCTGCGCCTCTAGTCTTGTATAGTTTAACAGAAGGCTTACATTAAAATAGTATTTTTTTCAGATTTGAATATTTGGTAAGGGTATTCTGAGATCAGCGGCTAATTATTTGTTCAGGGTCCATTTTGAAAGTCCACATACAATCATGGAGTACACCTGGCAATGATAGTAACCCCCCCCCCCCCGGGGGGGGGGGTATTGTCCAAATAAAAGAAGTTAAAATGAATGGAAAGAAGGTAAACCAATCAAACTACCAATTCAGACTACTAGATATTGTCAATCAATTACTCGCCACCTTTTCAATGTTCTCGCAATATTGCATTCATTGCTATCACTTACTTGTGTCCGATGAGGTGCCCTGGGAGTCTATTCCACATAGATCCATTGTCGCTGATAACACCAAGAGGCACAAACCGGGCCATCCCATGGATGGACGGTGCTTCATGGTGACACCAACTTAGTTCACAAATTTCACAAGAGCTGATCAGTAAAATTAAATACGTCACACTTGAACCTAGAACCCGCCGCTATTGTAATTACTGCGTGACGGTAGAGCTCATATTTGTTTCGCTCTATCATCATGTTTCTCAAACGAAAGACATTCCCATTTCTGGGTGTGCGCAAGCGTGCAAAATCGGCGAGATCGCTCTCACGTACACATATACGCCTACTGTCAAACTAAATCATAAAAATATAATATTCATAAACATAATTCAGCAAGTAATAACTCTGATGCAATAAGACCTCGACTGATATATAAGTAATGCGACAACCTTCTCAAATAGCAAAATTTGTATTGAAAACACTCTCAATAACTCACAAAATATTGACATTGAAATTGAAGATTTTAAAGTACTTTAAAGCATTTGTAATTTTTCTTCTTTTTCTCGCGTTTCTCTGAACTTTGTAAATGAAGCTCTCAAAACTCTCAAAAAGTTTTAAGGTGACGTTGTACTCTACAGACCCCCCCCCCCTCCCTCGCCCCCATCGTCAGTAACTGGGGCCACTGAAGATTTCCCAATAACCAATGGGCCAGGACATAATTTGGTCCACGTGGAGCAAGGCTTACTCTTTTTCGAAGAGTCTAAAGATATTTAAATGTGGTGATAGCCCTTGGTAGTTTTTTTTATTGATCTTCAAACACGTTGAGCTCGGTAAAAATGCTGACTCGCAATATGAAGAGAAGACGAAACTTAAGAAGACCTCTCAAGTGTGCACATAGGCGTTATCTGTCTATTAAGGCCTCGTCACACTATGACGAATTGGCATTGCGTATGCATTGCGAATGAACATTTTGACATTCGTCGGCACA
>JZLH01S0615220.1:16656-29657 GCA_001188425.1 Eucidaris tribuloides
AATATCCGTCATCTTCTTACTATTTGGCCATCCAAATAAAACAATTTATGGGAGTAGGGGGAGTCACATACTATAAAACAAAAAGAGGCTTTCACAGCATTTTTTCAATGTGTTCATCTTAAACAATTAGGAATGCTGAATTATCGGTTATCAATCGGTTAGTAACTGATGATAAACAAGGCACCTTTCTGTTACCTTTCTAAAAAGAATTGGAAGCCCCACCACACCCTTCATATAAACAATGAGAGATCAAAATCTGCAGAAACATAAAGGAAGTAGTGGCTTGTTTCGTTTGTCATTTTTATTTTGAATAATTTCTAAATTGTGAATTTATTGAATAAATTTAAAATTCCCTTTTCGAAACCCTTATCATCCAGACATACAAGCAGAAATCCAAATCCGGTAAAGAAATAAGCCCATTTTGAATCGTAAACTAGAAGGACTTGTGGTTCAATTTCACCACATATCCATAAACTTTCGAAACAAGATGATTTGTTGCACATCAAAGCATATTATAGACGGCTGAGTTTTAGAATGACACAATTGATGGTCGTTAATTGGACAGGCGTGGGTGTGCATTAAATTCTGCAACGTTGCATGCCCAATTGATAACATATAATGATCGATACCTGACAGTATTTCGCCCCGCCGATTCATGATATATCGGCAGCCACAACTGAAAAAGTGCGTACTTCCTCTGTACGTGTCGTAGGTGACTTAGAACTCTGTCTAGCTAGGCTTACGGTCAAGTGTTCACGTCTACTAGGCCTAGGGTATGTAATTTTCTGTTGACTATTTTCAAGTTATATTGGCCGACTGTCGTTTAAACAATTGATTGCACCGTTGTTGTGTGTTAGGGCAGTTCCAGTCGCACTCGATTTAGTCAGTGTATTGTTAACGGCACTATGCCCTGTGCGGCACATGAGTTATCACTTGCACTGACCGAACTTTGTGTAACTGTCTCTGCCCTTAACACACTGCCAACCAAGGGCATCAATTGCATATTATTAACTCTTTATTTGCCATTTTGAAGTGTAAACTAATGAGTTAAAATTCTTTTGGAATTGCCTCAGATCAACTTGTAGGTTTTGCAAAGCAGGGACACTCTTCTTCATGCATAGGAGGTGGTGAATTTTCTTGCTGGACTGGACCAAGATGAGATCTGTGAAGCATGGGAGATTAGTTATCCATTCCTATATTGTTTTCAGTGTATTAGTGTTCTGTGCAACTGGGCAATGAAAGAAGTTACAATCAAACTACATACCTGTGAATCGTTGAGATAGATGATTCTGGCTTTACAGATGCAACAGTCCAGCCACACTGCGGAGATTCTTAGGTCGGTGGAATGTAACATTGTCTGTGTGCAGGACTGGAAGAAGAAGCTGCAATGGATAAAATAGACACAAGGTTTGAGAAACATTTAATTTCACTACAAAAGCAATTTTCCATAGACCTCGTACAAGATACAGGTATCTCGAACAGTACTTAGTCTCCTGGCGTTGAGGAGGGGGGTAAGAGACATAAGAGGTTGGGGACGAGAGATGAGAGGTGTAAAAGGGTGGGGAGGGCTGAAGGTAGGGTACGAGTGAAACGTGGGGGAGACAGCGAAGGTGGGGGAGAGGTGAGGTGAGAGTAGGATGAGGTAGCAGGAGGGGGTGGGGAAGGGTAGACAGTGGGAAAGAGGTGAAAAGTGGGGAGGGATTCGTGAGATAGGGGAGGGGCAAAAGATGTTGGGGGGATGGCAGTGGGGAGAGGTATGTAACGGGGGAGATGGTGAATAAGTGGGAGGGTGAAAAGGGGGGAAGGACAAAAGTGGGGACGGTGACGGTGGAAGGGTGACAGGGGGAGGGGTGACAGAAAGGTGGAGACCGTGAGAGTAAGGGAAAGGTGAGGAGGTGGGGATAGATGGAAGGTGGGGGAGGAGTGAAGTGGGGGAAGGGGGTGAAAGTAGAAGGAGGAATGAAATGGAGGAAGGTCAAGTGGGGAGGGCGTCAAAGGTCGGGGGTCACTGCGTCAGACAGTGGACAGATTTAGATTCATTTGATATTACGGCTCACCTGTTGCCTTCGGGAAGGTATTTAACAGTGACATTTAATTGTTCCAACCAGGTACGGGGGAAGGGGTGGGGTGGGGTTGTGGGGGGTTGAAGTAATCCAGCGTGCAGATCAAGATTTTTCATGTGACCTCACACAGGCATACACACATACACATACACTTAGTTTAATGTTGCTCTGAAGCCTGAAGCACAAGTTCGAGCGCCAAGGTTGCCCGCAAAAACAACTACCTTCCATAAGGTTGTACACTGGCCTTGGATCAAGACCAGCCGCCGAAAACACTACCTTACCATAGGGTTTTGTATACTGAGATTGGCATCAAGACAAAGGCCGCCCGAAAACATTACCTTCCTAGGGTTCTGTACACTCGGCTTGGATTAAAGACCCAAGGCCGCGAAAACATTTCCTCTCCATAGGGTTTGTACACTGCCTTGGACTCAAGACAAGGCCGCCCAAAAACACTACCTTACATCAAGCGGTTTGTACACTGGAATTGAATTCAAGACAAAGGCGCACCGAAAATACGGTGTACAGTTCGTTATTCGAAGGTTCTATTTCGAGGTTGGTTATCGAAGGCTTCCGTAATTCCGCAAACACGTAATTCAGCCTATACCTCGATGTTCGTTAGTTCCCGAAAACGAAATAAGGTTCATTACATCCGAAAGGTACGTTTCAAGCCTTCCGCAATAACGACCTGTTCGGAAATAACGAGAACAATCCCGAAAATACTACCATTCCCATAGGCGTTTGTTCAGCTGGCCTTGGATCAGACCTAGGCCGCCCGAAACACTACCTTCCCATAGCGGTTTGTGACACTTGGCATTGATCAAGACCAAGCGCCCAAAACATTACCTTACCAGGGGTTGTACAAACTGGAATTGGATTCAAGCAAACAAGGCCGCCGAAACATTACCTTACCATAGGTTTGTCACTCGCATTGTGATCAAGACCAAGGACGCCCAAAAATACCTTCCCAATGGGAAGTTTTACACTTGGAATTGGATCAAGACAAAAAGGTCGCCCGAAAACATTACACTTACATAGGGTTTGTACACTGGATTGGATCACGGGAAAAAATACACGGGGGGCTCGGGGCGATTTTTGCCCCGAAATGGGCGGTTAAAGAAGCCCCGAAATGTAGTTAAAGGGCCCCCGTTAAATTAGCCATTGAGTTTCAATGCAAAGAATTTATCTGGAAAGCACAGAAACAGAAAAGTAGCCCCAAAATAAAATTTTTAATTTCGTTCCTGCATGGAATCAAGGACAACGGCCGCTCAAAACACTCCTTACCATAGGGGTTTGTACACTGTCCTATGGCATCAAAGACCAAGGCGCGCCCAAAAACCATATACCTTCCCATAGGGTTTGACACTGCTTGGATCAAGACCAAGGCTGCCCAAAAAACTTACCTCCATAGGGTTTGTACAATGGCCTTGGGGACTCAAGACAAGGACGCCAAAAACAATTTACCTGCCATAGGGTTTGTACACTTGGCTTGCATCGAAGACAAGGCTGCAAACATTTTCCTTCCATAGGGTTTGAACACTGGCCTTGGATCAGACCAAGGCTGCCCAAAAAATTACTTCCCATAGGTTGTTACACCTTCGGCCTGGATCAGGACAAGGGCCGCCAAAACACTCCTTCCCAATAGGGTTTGTACACTTGTATTGGATCAAGACAAGGCGTCCAAAAACATTAACCTTCCATGAGGTTTGTAAGGGCATCAGATTGAGGCCAATAGCCAAGGACTCAAGAATGGCCTGAGGCCTGCCTCGCACCAATACGGTATGTGCACATGATATGATGCAAGGAAGATAGTTGCCACTTTTTAAAAGCTCTAAAATCATTGACATTCAGGTCACTGTGAACTATAAACAATTTTTAAAGAGAAATGTGGACCTGTACAAAAGGGTTCTTATTCAATTATGACCAAAAAAAAACTGCCCCACTGCTTTATTATTATTTTTTTTTAGAATTAAGTTGTCATTGTGTCATGATCGTATACGCACGACATTGCTTGCATTCACCCATGGTCACAATGACTGTGAATTTTATACCTGACATGACCTCACAACTGACTATTTCACCCATTCTCCTGAGATGAAAATCCGATAAATTCCTGCATTAGTTCTTTCGATGTAAATATCACTGTCACAATTGATTTTGCCAACAAATGCAATTATTTTTCCACCTATAAACTGTTTAATTGAAAAATAAATGGTATTTAATAATCCAATTTTCAATTCAATTCCTCTTCAACAATGTACCTGTGCTTTTGTTCTCAAATTAAGAATCTTTTTGCATCTTACTCGCACTGAATTTATTCCAGTTCTATGACATTTAGTTTTCTTTTTTCATGTCATGTGCAGTTTTACTCACTGAATTATTATACAGACTCTAACTCGATGCAATTGAAATCAGTCGCATCTATTTTTAATGGAACATTTCATAGAAGTTAGTCAATATCGTGATTACTGGCGTGAGAGTCCGTACTGATATAGGGCCGACTTCCGTGCTAAACTTGAAAAAATCCTAAATTTGAAATTGCTCTACTGACAACCTAGTTGGTAACATTTTTGTTTAATATCCTAAAACATCTGGAACAGGTCAGTTTGGTGCAAGATTGTCCACAGTCTATTTTGGGGTGAAATTGTGAAAATTTGATATTTATTGAAAATTTTACAAGTTTTCAGTATGTATGAAAAATGTGTATGGTTTGATCCACGAATTGGGGACTTTACAAAAAATCGGGTCATTCCCATTTGTAACAATGATTTCTAATATTTTGCCTCAATGATAACTATCAACAGGGTAATTACTTATGACAGAACCCATATCTAACTATCAAACAAAATCAAACCATGGGTCCCTCTGAACTTTATTTTTTTTTTAATGTGACTTAATTGATGTGGTGATCCACCCCTATTTTTTAGTCAACAAGTGTGAACTGAAACGCTAAAAATATGAAATATCATTTTGAAAGTACAGAATATCATTCAATATTAAAAAAGGAATAAAATGTTACAGTCAAGCTCTTAATCAGAACCAGTGGCTACCTTCTTAACATCAATTACTGGCTAATCTGAAATGGTTGCTCATGAAAAAACTGATACCGCCACTACACGTGGTGTTGCCGCCCTAACAAATAATGGAAGATGATACGGTAATTAAAAGCTACTCATTTAGACCAGAGTCAATAACCATAAAAATTTTTGATCTTTAAGTCTTTTAACCCTTAATTTATCAAGGCTCTGAGTTAGGAACTTTGAACCAACAAAAATTGCCCTAAATCCATCCACGATTTTTTTCTCAGGAAAAGAAAATGTTAAAGGAGAATTAATGGGGTGCCGGGTGAGTGGCGGTACGTTTGAAGCCAACTGACACTGTCCTGCCAAAAACAAACTCAAATGTCCATGGAGAAATAGACTCTCGAGGTGAATTTTCAAACAGGGGCTACCCTCCTGTATAACATTTTTAGGGGTACAAGATAAAATGAACTAAATACCACAAAACATAAACTGTGGTGCCACCATGTAGTGGCGGTATTTGTTTTAGGAATTAACACGAAAATGGAGATTTAACCTGTATTTTTAAGAAGCATTAGTTGTTTTTATTTACAATGTTTTTACTTTTCATGTCAGAAGAAGGTGGTTATTAGACAACTTTGATGATACACTTTAGAGACATATATCACGATTATTATTTAGGAAGCAACAAGCCAATACTACTACCGACTCTAAATGCGACACAGTGTCCATGTAGAGTCAGGTAATTTTCACACACATTGACATATGAACCAATTTTTGACATGCCTGTGAACGAGTACTCTTTTTCCTCTTCAAAACATGTATCGTGATCAAGGCTTCTTTGAAATGCACTTTTGAAATAGAAACACCACAAACATCCAGGCATTGTCATGTTTTCTATATTTCCACATGTACCTTTTTGGCCCGAGTATGCGTGGACAGACCCTATACACTAGACCTGAGAACTATGAAAATTTTAGATTATGTGAAGTCAAGATAGTTGGGTTCCCTTGATAGCTGACTATGTTACAAAATATTCTCAGTTTACTACTTAGACTTAAGTGTTATATATTTCGGCACAAGCCCTACCATAAGTGTCGCCGTACGACACCTAACTTAAAAAAGTTTTGATTTTCTTCAGAAGTTCAGGGGCTACACGCTCTATAGAACAGATTCTCTAAATTGGGTGATGTAAGTAGTCATAATGATACCATAAAGTTAGGATTTCTTCATGTTTCTTTCTAGTAATAAACATATCAAAACTTTGTCCGATACGACACATTTGTGGTCGTTCGGGAATTTACTTCTGTTGTACGGACATGTCCCTTGCAATAGAGCTGTATTTTTTCAAAGTTTAATGATTAAATATACATTTATGAATTTATAATATTTGAACCTATTCATCTTTCACTGAAATAAAAATTTTACGCCCTTACACCATGTTTTTTCATTTGTAATCTGTTATACACCTGGTTCCAAGCTTTCTTACAAGTATAGGCCTAACTGGCTAGGTTAACAAATTCAAAGGGGAGAGGAAGGGAAAAAGCGAATAGGGGTCTAGAAGATGTAATCCAACATTTATGTAACTGTCCAGACCATTAGGTGATACTTGCAAATATTTGTCTAAAAATATTAAGTTGTGTACAGGACAAAATGTGGCGTACGGGACATGTGAAGCGCACCATTCCTATGTCCCTACGAACAATTTGTCCTGTACAACATACTTAATATTTCAAAGTTTTTCAATTCTGTCTAAGATGTGTATACATTTAAGTGTCAGTTTAATTGCTTTGTAATAAAATATTCCAAATAAGAGAAGAGCGGTTTTTTAATTGATGTAAGCTAGGTATTATGGAATTTTTTTCAGAGTAGGTGTCCCGTACGACACTTTTTGATGTCCCGTACGACACGCGCGTTCTTGATAATGTTTGCCTTGCGCATTTTTGTGTTCAAGACATTTTCAAAATTATAGCTGTATAAAAGTAGTCTTCAGTATTTGTCTCATTGATTTAGTAGAGATTCAGTCATTTTTATTCGTGCAACTCACAGAGTTTTGGACATAAACTTCAATTTTCAAAAACTTGACTTTCTCTGCGTCCCGTACGACACGCAACATTTTGATCCCTAATTCACCCATAAAGAATAAATTTTTGTTGGTTGTCATTACTTCACTAGGGTACCCACTAGTACTATATAACTGCCATAAAACAAATCTTCATCGCTCAAGCATTTTGCCATGAGACTTGAAAATATGCTCTAAATGTCCCGTACGACACGCACGGAATCGCCCTATAAATGAGAGGTCCAAATGCGTGAGATCAATAGAAATGTATGAAAAATCAAACAAAATATTGGCGTGAGAAAGGACAAAAATATGTGAGTCTCACGCTCATAACTCATTGCGTGTAATTGGCAACTCTGCATTAGCGAAGTTTTATGAATATCCATCAAAGCAAATACTACACCAACACACACACACACGCATGCATGCACGCACGCGCACACACACACACACACACACACACGCACACACACGCACACACACAGTACACACACACACACACACACACACACACACACACAGACACACACACACACACACACACACACACACACACACACACAACACAGAATTTACAAGTAATAACATTAGGTTAAATAATTACAAAGGGATAACAATGTGATTAAAAATGTCATGACTATGTCGACATAGAAGTTAGAACAGAGTTAAAATTGTAAATTATTCAAACCAAGGCATACTATTACTAAAAAATAAACAATATAAATAAAGAAGAGTGAATTAATTAATGTTAACCCTTATGACATTGCTACATATGTCTTAACAACGTAGCACTAGCAGGGATAAGTATATGCAGCTAGAATCACCTCCCTTGTTGTGGTTTACAAACAGTCATTATCACACAAAATGATGTAAATATTACACAGGGTAAAGACACCGACAGCAAATACACTGCTGTCATACTGAAATCAATGCTCAAATACTCACAAATTTTACTCAGAGTGCGGCTGCAAATGCTTCCTTGTCGCAAAATTTGTAACAAAATTTGAGAGCACGTCTTTGTCTGAAGACATAGATCTCTACAGGCAAAAAGTGAATGTAGACCCGGGTCTAAACAAAACAGTGTATCACCGGATATAGCGAGGCCCAAGATGTGGGGGTACCGGTAGCACACATTACCGAGAGCCTCCGGGGGAACAAAGCGGGCACAAAATAGGCCGAAGCCACTCCATATACCGCTTTGTTTGGCTTTTGTGGCTTGCGCTGGCACGTGCCTACCACGCGAACAAAGACCCCCAGCGAAGACGAAAATTTTCGGGGAGTCTTTGTTGGTCTCCAACTTAGGCCCCCGTTTCCGGACACAACAAAAACAAGCCCAAAATGAGATGAACAAAGATCATTTTACTCGAGCAGCGCATGGACACGGTGATACTAAAATGGCGGTTTGGTAGGTCCCTTCTGACATGATGGTATCGTACCAACGATTTGCTGGCCTGTAGGCTGTACTGGTTTGCATGGTCCAAAATAGCGTGCGTTTTTTCATGAATGGGTCGAGTCGAGGGGTCGGGCTCGGTCGATCACGTAGGGCTGCGCGCACGGTACGGGGAAACTCGGCGATGCATACAGCCACGTGTCGCTGTACCGGCGACAAAATCGCATCGGGATTATAAAACAAAGCGTCATGTTTTCTGTTAATTCTGCGAAATTACGATATGACTTGTAACAGTATTTTTTCTTATCAAAGGAAATAGGACACTCTAAATGACCATAAGGGTTTGATAACCTGTATGAAATTTAAATGCTTAGAATTTCGGTGAAAAAATAAGGGTTTGTACGTACCTTATCTCGAATCTTTCCCAAATTATAGTTTCGACCTAAGTACGAAGCAAAGACGGTATAGCGCCTTCGCAGCGCTCTAGGATCTTTGGTACGAAGTGCTGCATGGACGCCCTCTAGTGGTTACTGTTTTTAATTCTCCACCCAGGTCCGTGGAAAGTCAGACAGCAGTGAAAATAAACAAAATCTCCAGATGTTCTTTGATCATTTTCACTTCATTTCAACTAATATTACTCAGTATTTTGTCGAACAATGGGTTATAAAAAAAATATGCATGTTGAAGATGTGGTACCAAAGGAACAGCATGTTAATTTTTTATAGGTTCCTGAAACACCAAGAGCAGGCTTCAAGCATTTGAGATGTGGTGTCTTAGGAGAGTCATGAGAATACATCGAAGTGCTACAGAGAGCTGGAACTCAGAAAACCTGATTGTGTGATCTCATGCGAAGGAAAATGCGCTATGCAAGTCATATACTTCGTGGAAGTGCAGGAAATCTGGCAAGTACACTTCTAGAAGGCACAATAGAGGGTAAAAGAGCAAGAGGAAGACAAAGAATTAAATGGACTGACGACATTAAGAGATGGAGCTTAACAGCGTCTTATGGGGTAGCGAAGAGAGCTGCGGAAAATCGTGTCAGATGGAGAAACATGGTGGCCAACCTTCGTGTCGAAGATGGCACATGATGATGATGATGATGAAACAGTGGCGTAGCCAGGATTTGGTCTTATGGGGGGCGGAATATGCGAGGGAGCGAAGCGACCGAGACCGAGCGAGCGGAGCGAGCGAGGAGGGAGGGTGTGGGAGGGGAGTGTCCCCCTCCCACGGTGAGAGCTTTTGGAATTTTGATGCAGTTAATCGTGCGATTTGGTGCGTGTTTTTGGCATGTTTTATCGACTTAAAACAGTCCTAATGATTAAGATAAGGCAGTATATTCAGGGGCGGATTCAAGATTTTCAAATACGAGGGGCACAAAAAATTGTGCTCAATTGCGCAAAGGTCCCTTGCGGGCGGGATCCTGACTGTACTATGGAAGCTCTACAGTAAAATACTATCCTTTCACTTTCACCTTTTTTAGTCACATCATGTTTTTCTATTCAATACAGAACAATACAATCACTCATGATGTTGTGGCAAGTTAAGCCCCCAAGTAGATTGTGCTGCTGATGCTCCCGAGACGAAAAAATACAAAGTCTAATATGCGAGCGAGCGTAGCGAGCGAGCCAAAAAAAAAATCGTATTTTTACAACCAAACTATATAATTGTTCATAAAAATTCGCCATGCAAACACAGAAAAAAAGGAAAAATTGCAGTTTCACCTTTACATATCTACATATTTTTCTTCTTTAGTGACAAATTGATCTGAATAAGTAATCTGAATTAATTAATCTGAACAATTCTTGAAACGTTATACTACAAAACACTACCTATCACACACAATATTCTTTTTTGAATATGTTTTATTGCAATTTTGCGCGCACAGCGCGCCGAAAATTGTAAGTTTTTGTACCACGCTACTACAAACATTTGAAGGCAAACAGTGCATCCCCAAAAATAGAAACTTAAGAAAAATTCTTATGTGATACAAGAATATGACTAATTGTTTAAACACTGTCTGCGCAAGGCACTGCAAAAACATTAAACTTACACAACAATCCTTTTTTAGGCTTATCTCTGTTCTAAAAAAGTTATTATTATTAATTATTATTATTATTATTATTATTATTATCATACTAGTATTCAATTTTGCGTCGCGATCTGCAGGAAAAATTGTTAACCTGTAAGATGCAATTGTGCCGGCGCGATAGCGATCCAGAAAATTTTGACAATGTCTTATCACGGTTATGAAATATAATAATTCCGCGCCTGATGCTATATTGCTGTAGATTTTCAACAGTAAGAAAAAAAAGGAGATGAAGTGGCAGCTTCACATCAGTTTTTTTTTATTTGGGGGGGGAGGCGAATCTTTAGGGGGGGGGGGCGACCGCCCCCCATCGCCCCCCCCCTTGTCTACGCTCTGTTCCTGAACACGAACACCGCAGTAGCGGAATTGTTAGTGAGGGAAATGTCAATGTGACTTCTTGATCCCAGAAATGTGTTTTCTGTTCTTAATTGTTTCTTAGAATATATTAGGATGCTGTCCAAACTTGAACAAAAATATTTTAACTAGGGAGCCTATATAGCCTAATAGTACACTGACAATTTATAATATAACAGAGAATTTTAAGATAGGACACAAAATGAGATAAGCACTATAAGGTCTGACTAGCATAACAGAGAAGCTCCCTGGGTTACCTGTCACACAAATCCTTATACTTAAAGTCACAATTTAGTTTTAGTAAATGGTAAAAAATGAAACGCTATGCAATTACGTTTTTAGATACACCTATATGATCTACCATTGCCTTGAAAATTGCTCGCTCTTAAACTTTCACATTTTTGAGAATCTCTAGGGGACCCCCGAGATTTCCCAAAGGTAATGTACATACCGCTAGGAGCTCTCCTTTGATTTAACTATTTTAACTGGGCCAAATTCAGACCAGGTTTTTACTGGGGGGGGGGGGTTCGCCGCGAAAATTTGCATGCGCATAGAGCTGGATGTAAACTACACAACTATATAGTAAATTTTTTTATATTTTTAGAGTAATTAATTATGCAAATAAGTGCATGAAATTATGTTTTCACCTATAATTCACTTAGTAGAATACTAATTTTTGGTGAAAATATTCATTCTGACATTTCTCACAATTATCTACAAAAAAATTTGCCGAATTGGAATTAATTTCTTATGTATTTTATTGTTTTGTAAATTTCTTATGTATTTCTTTGTTTTTTAACCTTTTGTTTTCTATTGTTTTTTCGATGAAAATTGTTGGGAACACTTTTGCAATCATAAACAACATAAAATCAATTCATTTCAACCAGTAAAAGCAAAAAATAACCCTACATTTATGATTTTTGGCTGAAAACACAATTTATATTGATTTTGTACACGAAATCACGTTTGTGAGCGATTTTGGGGTTAACATGCGTGTACAAAAAGTCGCTCAGCGTCGTAATGGTACGTCCGATTTTCGCGAAAAAAGTCAGCGAGCGACGCGATCAAAAAATTTTGCGCGGCGGCATGGTCGCGAAATTCGTCGAGGGGGGGGGGGGGTCAAATTGACCCCCCCGGTTAATATAGGGTTAAACATCATAATTTGTAACTTAAAACAAATTTCAGTAGGTTTGATGTTGTTTTCTGATGTTTGGGGTGACAATAGAATATTTTGTGAAAGATGATCTAATTTGTGTCCGGTGCCAAAATTCGCTGTTATATCATATTTTTCTATTTTTTGAAAAGATAAGTCATAAAGCGACATTGGAACATGAAAAAAAAAACATACATGGCTATTTAAGTAAATAAAAGAAATTGAAAACGGGGGAGACTGCTAAAAAAACAACAACAGCCTCGTGTACGCCAGTTTCTCAAAAAATAAGTTTCCCCCAGTGACCCCCCAAAAAGGGTGGTGGGATTCGTATTAGTATAATCGTTATCGTGCTCCGTGTAACAGAACAAACGAATACGAAAGGCAGAGGGACGCGGGGGGGGGGGGAAGGGGGGGAATAGGACAGAAACAAAGAATCAGATTCTAAAAAGTTCCAAGCGCTGCAGCAACGGACTAGTCCGAATTAGGGCATTTTCATTGTGTAAGCACAATTGGATGAGCATAAAGTGATGTATTCTTGAATTTTCGTCGGCCAACAAGAATTCATGTGCCCATTTTTATCCGTAGCCTACACAGTTTGCTAGTGACAGCATAATAGACCTATATAACGGTTTGTGTTCTAGGGTGTGTATATTCAAACACTATATAGCAAAGTAAGACAATTGTTAAAATGGGGCCTCCACAATGTTATACAGTATCTTTATGTTATATCAGTTATTCTTTTTTTTTTTTTTTTTTTTTTTTTTAAATCAGACCCTCGGTCTAACATGTCTAAAGGACCCACAGCATAGACCATCGGTCCATTAGACCGTCAGTCAGTAGAATCTCGGTAGAATCCTGGGTTTATCGGACTGTAAC
>JZLH01S0615222.1:0-11889 GCA_001188425.1 Eucidaris tribuloides
ATGAATGTGGATTTATTCTAGTGGGTTTATTTATAATCGAAGAGAAACCATATGAGTACATTAACTGCATAAAATCAATTGAGTTGTTGCTACCAGATGTGGGGAGAAGTTGATGTTAAAATCACCAAGAATAAAATATGTTTGTTTTCATTTCCGATTTTGTGAAGATGTATATCTAGTTCGTCACAGAATAATATACAGTTAGTGTCAGGGGGTCTATAAATTAATCCTATAATAACATTTCTGAGATTTGAGTTATCAATTTCAATAAATAATGATTCTGCTTGACTTAGTTTAATATCAGAACGGATTTTGAAATTAAGGTTTTGTGCAATATAAATCGCGATACCACCACCCCTTCGTCCTTTGCGATCTGCCCTTAAAAATGTGTAATTGGGTAGATTGAAAATATCTGGAGAATTCTGATTTAGCCATGTCTCGCTTATTCCGATGACGGAAAATGAAAAGTTATTTAAGGAGTGTAAAAGATTTTCAAAATATTCAAAGTTCCTGTTCAGACTTCTGGAGTTTATATGTAAAAGTGAGATATTGTCTGGAGTATAAGAAAATGTATTATTGAATTCTTGGGGAGTGTAATATTTGCTATCGTGTACATGTGTAACGTCGGCTAGCTAGGATATCAGGAATGTTCACAAGTGAATCCATATAATGAAACAAAAATGTAAAGTACCGGAGATTTGGGGAATGAACAACTGCAAAGGTGCATTATCTTGTGCATATTGGTGTGTTTGTGTGTGTACGTAGTGCAGGTGTGTGTGTGATTGATTTCAATATACAGTACAAATGAAAATACATGACCAATCTCGCTCACAGTTAAAGTAGTTGCTTGGGAATAACAGAGCAACAGAGCAGAGCCCGACCACCCTAGTATAAAGGGCGTAATTTTAACACGCAAAATAAAAGGGGGAGAGATAATTGAAAAAGAAAGAAAAAAATCCATCCACATACAAAATGTCTTTTTTATATAAGCTGGCACCAAAATATACGACATCTATGAGCAACAGATTATTTAATTGTGAGACATTCATACAGACATTCATATTTTTGACAGTTGAGTTGAAAGATTATTCATATGGAATTAGCATCCAAATAAATGCCCATTTATGAGAAAAAAGGTGTTATTTCCACGTTCTGCTTTACAAGCTCGGAAATAAGTGGATTTTGACATAGAAAAGTAAATGAAAGAAAAGGTGCGAAGAGGTACGGTGTGAGAGGCAGATGGCCCCTGGCATGATGCTCCAAGGAGAGGGACCTATACTACAAAAACATATTGTTTTCTGATGTCTGGAATGGAAGTACCACAATATGAAAGATCGATGACAGTTAAATGATCTGATAGGCCACAAAATTTGATATCTGACCTATATGATAGTGTTTGAGTGAACAAATGAACACGAACACAAAACTTCAGACAGTTATGCTGTCGCGAGGAAAATATGTACAGATAAATATCAATACATGAAGCAATGTCCTATGGGGACCCCAAAAATATAATTTATTACAGTAGTCTACGGGGAGGGGAATGGTCGCTTCATTGATATTCACTTTAATGATTCTTATGAAATGCCATTTCTCACAGCTTCATCTTTTAGACCTTATCAGAGACAATTTAGCATGGGAGATCATGTAGCTCAGATTTTTTCCTTAAACTGGAAACGTCTTTAAAATATACCTTTAATCGATGTACACTCTTTAATTCAACGAAAATGGTAAGAAACAAGTTTGTTTTCCATGTGTTGTGCAACGAACGGTCCACGGCACAATTCAACTTAATTGACGCGCGCCCCCACACTGTGACCGCATGCACTATACACTCGAATATTACCCCGCGGGGCCATTCGATCGTATAGGTCATAGAAATGTCGCAGGCTATTCTAGATTGATTTTTTTATTTCATTTTTTTTTTTTTTTTTTTTTTTTTTTTTTTTTTTTTTTTTTCTTATCGTCACTAAAAACCGCGAAAAACAGGTTATCTTTCACCAGTGACCTCTAGCGAGTACAAAGGTATACAAATCCGTTGTTCGATTGCAAAAACCAAAAAAAAACACACAAAAAAAACACGAACAAAACAAAAAACAACAACGAACAACAATCAACAAATTCCTCGCTTAGTGTGATTTGTGGTTACAATAGTGAGATAAATCAATCAAAAATAATGTTTCTTGTTCATAGGCGTCGCAGAAGTTCTTTAAGCGGGAGGTGTTTTTCCGCGGGCCAGAACCTAGGTTCTACATTTTTCCTGGATCACGCCAGTCGCCGAAAACTCGCTCACGAGGGGGGGGGGGGGGGGGGGGGTTGTGACGAATTTTTTTCCCAAATCCAAGGTCCAAACATTTTACAGGTCACGCCAGTCATCCGAACGGGGGGGGGGCGGGGGCCGAGGGGGGGGAGTGATCGAAAGTTTTTCCCAAATCCCAAGTCCAAAATTTTTCCGTCACGCCAGTCGCCGAAAATCGTCTCAAGCGGGGGGGGGGGGGGGGGGGGGGGGGGTAGTGACGAAAAAATTTCTCCCCAAATTCCAAGGCTCCAAAATTTTTCCCGCAGGGGGGGGCGGGGGGCCCTGAATTTTTTTTTTCCAAATCCCTATAAAATCAATATTCTCATTTTCAAACACCCCCTTTTTACGAAAAGAGGGGGTGATATCGTGAAAAAGGGGGGGGGGGTGATTCGGGTGAAAAGGGGGTGTTTGGCGGTGTTTCACCCACCCCCTGTCGGCTATAAGGGGGTGTTTGAAATCCAAAACCCCCCTGCGCTAACGCGTATTTTCTTGCTTCAGTACGAGTATTTTTCTTTCGTTAAAAATTTCATGAAGTGATAAGTGTGGAAAAATAAACGTTACTGGTGGGCCTGTTATATGGTCATGTTCTCGTAGTCGGGGCGGGGGGGGGGGGGGCGATGGGTACGGACGAAATATTTTTTTCCCAAATCCAAGGTCCAAAATTTTTCCCGGTCACGCAGTCACCGAACGGGGGGGGGGGGGGGGAGTGACGGAAATTTTTTCCCCAATCCAAGGTCCAAATTTTTCCCGGTCACGCAGTCGCCGAAAAGTTCGGCTGGGGGGGGGGGGGTAGTGTACGAAAAATTTCTCCCAAATCCAAGGTCCAAAATTTTTCCCGGTGCGGGGGGGGCCATGAAATTTTTTTTTCTCCAAAATCCCCTAAAAAAATCATATTTTCCATTTTTAACACCCTCTTTTTACGAATAAAGGGGTGATATCGTTGAAAAAAGGGGGTGATTTCGGGTGAAAAGGGGGGGTGTTTGGTGGTGTTCACACCCCTTCGGCTAAAGGGGGGTGTTTGAACACCCCAAAACACCCCCTGCCGTACGCGTATGTTTCCTTTGTTCAAGTCGAGTATTTTTTTCTTTCGTTTTAAAATTCTGAATAGTGATAAGTGGGAAAAATAACGTTACTGTGGGGCCCTGTTATATGGGTCATGTTCTTGTAGGTGGGGGGGGGGGGTAATTGGATTTAGTTCCTGCCGCCTTTCTGTAACCTATATCCCCAGGGAGTGCACCACCCAGGAATCAAGCAGGCTCTCTTACATACATGTTTGTACTTTATTTGTGAATCGAATAACTGATATTGTGTGGCACCCCCGCCCACACACACACACACACACGAATTGACCTATTTTGTTTGGATTAAACTTATAGGTCTATACGGTAATGCGGTTACCCTTTATAGTCAGGATTTTACACAAAAAAATGCTTCGATGTTATATGTGTTTAGAGTGAAGCACCTGCCAGCCAGAGGCATTTTTCCTTGGGGGGGGGCCTTCATTTTACTCATCAAACAACCAGATATCTAAAATCCGAAAGAAAAACAGTGGATTTGCAAATTTCGGCGGGGGAGGGTAACTGCGGGGGGGGGGGGGCAGTCAAACATAATGTTGTAATGCGTGCCAAAAAAATGCGTTAAAGGGGTTTTTTTTTCAGTTCAGACGCGGGCCGCGCGTGCACGCATTAAGGGTATCAAAAACACAGATTTTCAACAAAAAGGGTGCTTTTGAAAGACTGTTCAAACGCATTTAGGGTATTTTTTCCCCGAAGCTTTTTTTGAAAGACTTGTCAAACGTATTTAGGGTATGTTTAGGGGCTAAAATGTGAAAATGAAGCACGCGAAAAAACTTGTTTAGGGTGTTATTTTGCACACACAGAACAACTTGTTTAGGGGGTGTCTGGAAATAATTTGGTCACGCATGTGTACAGCATTATGTTTGACTGATCCCCCGGGGGTAACAGCCCCTTGCCCTCCACTACCCCTGGGTACAACCATGGCCACAGCTTTTGACGTACAGGGCAAGTGTGTTAATAATGTTTCCTTCTCTCTTCCAACGTCAATTTAACCACATCAAAATGAAATTAGGCCTATCCCTCTTGTGACCTGTCACACCGAGTTATTCTTATTTCTTTCTCTCCATAATTAACGTACTCATTCACTTTTTTGGAAGTAATTTGATCCAATCCTTCCTTCCTTCCTTCCTCCCTTCAATTCATTACTTCATTCCTTCCTTCCTTCCTTCATTCTTAATTTTCTTTTTTTCCTTTCTTTCTCTCTTTCTGATGTTGACGATGATCATACCGGGCGATGATGATGATGTATTGATGATGATCTGGTGATACTGTTGAAAGTGTTTAGCACATTTCTTATAGTTTTGTATATCTTTCTGTTGATTTTAATAATGATAATGATAATGTAATGTAATCCCTAGTTTTGGTCGATCAGGCAAATTTTTGTCAATCTTTCACAAAGTATTCTATTGTCACCCCAGACACCGTATAAAACAACATCAAACCTACTGAAAATTGTTTATGGTGACAAATTATGACGTTTAAATTAAAGGGGAGCATCTAGCGGTATGAACATTACCTATGGGAAATCTCGGGGTCCCCCCCCACCGATATTTTACATTTTGAGTAATTTCTCAAAAGTGGGAGGGTTTCAGGGCGAGACATTCAGGGCATTGATTGATCATATAGGTGTATCTAAAATATAATTGCAAAGAATTCCATTTTTTTCCATTTGCCAAAACTATATCTCGTGGCTTTAAAGTGAGAAAAGAAAGAAGGAACAAAAGAGAAAACCAAAGGAAAACAAAACAAATATAGACCTATAATTGCCCAGGGCACAGACAGTTCATAAATCCGCAAGAATAAACTTTCGGTGCACCTGTACCCATACTTTGTCGCCAAGTCAACGAAAGTCGCCCCAAATGCATTGTGGGATCGATCCTAAATTATCGCCATCTTGTTTGTGTACAGCGGGTTTTGCAAGTTCCGAAGTGTGATTGATGATTGTAATAGGTGATTTCGAGAAGAAGACAGATGGTATTTGTGAAAACTTCGGTCATATTGATACCGGGATAAACGTTCTAGCCATCGGTGATATTAATTTGTGATAGCAGACGGCGAATCTGTGTACTGCATTGACATTCCGGGACCCTGTGAACCGCGGTCGTCATGACAGTCCAGTACGCTTTCCGCCTCTCCACTGCATGCACGTCGGGTCACACACCGGTTTGTACGTGACTTCCCGGGGCAACATCGGCTTACGCGGGCAGCGACGGACGGGGGTTGACGCGGTCGATACATCGCACCGCGGCCTAGCTACAACGTCGTACGCCAAAGATTTCGATCTGTTTTATGACCATAATGTAACGTTTTACTGAAGACAACACATGTAAAATGACACAGACTTTAAAATCCCAAAATGAGGACGATATATTTTGGGATTTGTCCGATCAATTGTCACAAAATGGACACATAAACGTGCCTTCATGTTGAGAATTCAGTCGCAAAATAGCCATCACCCTCAATCGCAGGGTATGGCGGGGAAGAAGGGAAGAAACAGAAATGTTGTTACGATGCCGGTGGAGAGTATGGAAGTGTAAGTACCTGTTTGTGTGGTTTAATTAAGAATTGTGTTGTATTTTTTCTTGTATTAATGTTATTTTATGAACAAAAGTTGTTGATCGTTCAAAATCTAAATCCTAACGTTAATACAGTATTGTAACGTTAGATCGTTAGTTCACCTCTACCGTTAGACCGACGCGAGACGGTGTCTGTCGTTTTCCTTCGGGGACTTTTCAATTTCATTTAACAGTAGTCTATTGACATTTAATACTATGATCCCCTCATGTTAGTACTATGAGGGGACCATAGCTAGTTTAAATGTCAATAGGTCTAACGTTACTGTCAAATAGAAACGTCCCCGAACTCCGAAGGCCGACCGTCAGTCTAACGTTAGTGGGCCCAACTTATCGCTATGGCTGGGCCTTGTTCGCTGTCCTGTATCTGTCCAGCTGACAACCCATGCAGAAGCTGAAGTGAAGACTATGGACGGAAAGTACCTGTCAATCAATGTAAGGTTAAAGTAATGCAACGTATGCGTGTCTGTGCACCTGTGTGTGTGTGTGTGTGTGTGTGTGTGTGTGTGTGTGTGTGTGTGTGTTGGGGAAGAGGACAATTGATTTTTAAAAATGGCAAAAGTTCTTTGCAATACACTAAGAAAAAATTAAAAAGAATAATGCAATACGTACGTGTACATCTACATACATGTATTAAGGGTAATGCCAAGGAGCGTGTGATGTTTTAGCTGCCGAGTCTTTGGGCGGGCATGGTTTAGGCCTATTTATCATTATGGTGCAGAAATTTCTGGATTTTTCTGAAAAGATGAAAGTTTTCTGGAAATTTGGGCAAATGGGCAAAACAGTTAGTTTTGTCAGTTTGTTAGTTTGTTGTTCCAGGTTTTTTCTCCCAATTTTGGTGTGAAAGTTGAAAGATTTTCTGCAAGCTTATTAAATGCATGCTCACGTACGTAGTGATCTGTGCAAAGTTCTGCAAAAGTAAAAAAAAAATGTTTTAGTGTAAAAACTCTCTTGTGAATGATTGAATGAGAGGGTGAGTTCGAAAATATTTTGAGGGTGTATCTTTGTAGTCTGTTATTGTCTTCAGGAGTCTGTGTGCGTTTGTGTGTTTAGTTCTTTTATATATTTTTTCTTCATATTTGGGTGTCGAATTTTAGTTTTCATTAAAGTGAACAGCAAGAATCAAGCAACATTTGGTGTATTCAAGAATTTGTAATATAATGGAAAAACAAAATCACCATACTGTAGCTCAATACTAAAGAGCGTCTGCGTGGTCTGTTTGATCTTGTTCCTACAGTATTGAATAACTGATTTGTTTTTTATCACAATTATCATTATCAACCCATTGCCTACAATACAACTACAAAATTCTGCAATTTCCATTTACCTACTGTACATTGTAATACATAGGCTTACCGTACTGTTCCTGTAGGCAGTGGGTTAAAGTAGAATGAAACCCCAAATCTTCCTGCATTCATAGAATACAGAACAATAAAAGAAACAAAACTGAAAGTTTGAGCAAATTTGGTTGAACCGTTCAAGCCGTTAATGAATGTTCAAAGTTTATTTAATCATAATTATGGAGGATTCTGAAATTAGGAACTCTACATGTAGCCACTTTTTGAGATGAAAGTGTGGAACACTGCCCATTGGTTTTGTACACAATTTTTCACTTATTATTTCTTTAAACAAAATATCCTATTTTTTCTTGCTTGTACAAGTACAGTATGTCCCAGCACAAATGATTCTACTTGTTTTTCTGGAAGAATTTGATAACCTTCTCAACTGACATTTCAGAAAAATATAAATTTGTGATAATCTGTGTACAGAACCAATGGGAGTTCTCCACACTTTCATCCCCAAAGTAGTAAAAGTTGCCAATAGAAGAATCCTCTTGATAAGGATTACATAAACATTGAACATTCTCAACTCTCTAAAGGTTTAGTCAAATTTGCTTGAACTTTCACCTTTTTCTTTCTCTTGTTGTTATGTATTCTCTGAATGCAAATAGATGTCAGTGTTTCATTCCCCTTTAATTAAATCTCTCTTGCACAGTTCCATTCTGTTTACAGCACCAAACAAGAATGATCCACTGCATGAACTATGACACAAATATAACCAATATACATTAGCATTAAATATATACTGTAGTGCAAAGTACATTTTATTTTATTTTTTTTTACATCAAGCGAACTTTTCCTCTCAGGAAAAAAATAATATCCAAGAAGTCATATGAATTGCCAGTATTTTATTTGGGGGAATCCTGGGGAATACTTCAAGAAAATATAGGCTACTGTAAGCCCTTGTAAACAGATGAAAATTCAGTTTGCAAGTTTTATGGTTTGTTTGTAACAATGAAACTCTACGAACACCTGCCCCCTCCGACAGTTGGGTTGATTTGAAATGCCACACTGTACGTCATTGCCTCCTAAAGGCATAAAACAACAGGAACTCTGCTTCCTATCCACACAATACTGAAAGAAAATGGAACTTGCACCTGCACTGACTCCTGAGCTTTCAATGATTCTCTGATTGCACTTTCAGAAATCTACTTTCACTGTCAAGTCAGAGTTGATCATAGACTGAGAAACAGGTGTTATTTCAATTCACACGGATCCGATGAATGACAAATTATATTTGTAGGTGTGATAAAGTTTTATAGGCAAATGGTATAATGGTTGCAAAAAAAAAAAAAAATAATAATAAAAATGCAAATTTTTTACTGTTGTCATAATTGAGGATTCAGCAAGTATTCAGAAAAATTGACAAGTGCAATATGAATGGAATTTATACTTGGGCTATACAAGTACATGTATGTGTATGTCAAAAGTTTTGTTTTACTAGGATATGTATCATGGAATATTACTTCAAATGGTATTTTGATATAAGAATAGACCTTGCACTGAATTTTTGTGACTAATCTGTTTACAGCATCAAAGTCTTTTGATTGATTATTTATTACATGTAGATTGCAAAATTATGAAAAACAACGTGCTTGAATGTTGTACAGGTTAATCATGAGCATATGAACTATAAAATAATTTATGAATGCTAAATTAATTAATAAATTACATGAAAAATGAACAAAACATATATTGAATGAATGAATAATTTAAACAATAATTCACAGTGTACATGTAGGCGTAAGTCTGTACATGCAGGTGATATTCCCTTTGTTATTATTTTTGCTGAGGACTGGAATTATATTTTGGTCTGATGACTGCTTTCTAGTCATGTTCATGATCTTTATTTACTTGTACATGTACCAATACATATAGTTGTTTGCTACACTTACTGTACTGTATTTACTGTAGGCAGGGAATTAGTGGGTGAAAGTGCTTTGTGTTGATCAGTGCACTTGTGGTGTGTCTCTTTGTACTCTATTGTTTACACCGTACTTTTCTCAGCAGTCAGCAATCAAATGTCACTATAATTACAGTACATGTACTGTACTTGCTGTTGTGCTCTTATTCTTGTTACATGTATATCCTCTCTTACTCTTTCCCCCTCCTCTTCCTCTTTCTCCTCTTGAGCCTCCTGACCTCCCTTGTCTTCCTCTTCCTCCTCCCCTTCCCCCTCATTGTCTTGTTCTTCTTTTTCTTGTTCTTGTTCTTGTTGTTTTTGTTGTTCTTCTTCTTTGTCTTCCTCTTCTTCTTCCTCCTCCTCTTCTTCTTCTCCCTCTTCTTCTTCTTCTTCTTCCGTCTGCACATCTACATACATGTATTAAGGGTAATGCCAAGGAACGTGTGATGTTTTAGCTGCCGAGTCTTTGGGCGGGCATGGTTTAGGCCTACATGTATTTATCATTATAGTGCAGAAATTTCTGGATTTTTCTGAAAAGATGAAAGTTTTCTGGAAATTTGGGCAAATGGGCAAAACAGTTAGTTTTGTCAGTTTGTTAGTTTGTTGTTCCAGGTTTTTTCTCCCAATTTTGGTGTGAAAGTTGAAAGATTTTCTGCAAGCTTATTAAATGCATGCTCACGTACATGTACGAAGTGATCTGTGCAAAGTTCTGCAAAAGTAAAAAAAAAATGTTTTAGTGTAAAAACTCTCTTGTGAATGATTGAATGAGTGGGTGAGTTCGAAAATATTTTGAGGGTGTATCTTTGTAGTCTGTTATTGTCTTCAGGAGTCTGTGTGCGTTTGTGTGTTTAGTTCTTTTATATATTTTTTCTTCATATTTGGGTGTCGAATTTTAGTTTTCATTAAAGTGAACAGCAAGAATCAAGCAACATTTGGTGTATCCAAGAATTTGTAATATAATGGAAAAACAAAATCACCATACTGTAGCTCAATACTAAAGAGCGTCTGCGTGGTCTGTTTGATCTTGTTCCTACAGTATTGAATAACTGATTTGTTTTTTATCACAATTATCATTATCAACCCATTGCCTACAATACAACTACAAAATTCTGCAATTTCCATTTACCTACTGTACATTGTAAAACATAGGCTTACCATACTGTTCCTGTAGGCAGTGGGTTAAAGTAGAATGAAACCCCAAATCTTCCTGCATTCATAGAATACAGAACAATAAAAGAAACAAAACTGAAAGTTTGAGCAAATTTGGTTGAACCGTTCAAGCATTATGAATGTTCAAAGTTTATTTAATCATAATTATGGAGGATTCTGAAATTAGGAACTCTACATGTAGCCACTTTTTGAGATGAAAGTGTGGAACACTGCCCATTGGTTTTGTACACATTTTTTCACTTATTATTTTTTTAAACAAAATATCCTATTTTTTCTTGCTTGTACAAGTACAGTATGTCCCAGCAAAAATGATTCTACATGTTTTTCTGAAAGAATTTGATAACCTTCTCAACTGACATTTCAGAAAAATATAAATTTGTGATAATCTCTGTACAAAACCAATGGGAGTTCTCCACACTTTCATCCCCAAAGTAGTAAGAGTTGCCAAGATTAATAAGGATTACATAAACTTTGAACATTCTCAACTCTTTAAAAGTTCAGTCAAATTTGCTTGAACTTTCACCATTTTCTTTCTCTTGTTAATGTTAATTGTTATCTATTCTCTGAATGCAAATAGATGTCAGGGTTTCATTCCCCTTTGATTAAATCTCTCTTGCACAGTTCCATTCTGTTTACAGCACCAAACAAGAATGATCCACTGCATGAACTATGACACAAATATAACCAATATACATTAGCATTAAATACATACTGTAGTGCAGAGTACATTTTATTTTATTTTTTTTTACGTTCAAGCGAACTTTTCCTCTCGGGAAAAAAATAATATCCAAGAAGTCATATGAATTGCCAGTATTTTATTTGGGGGAATCCTGGGGAATACTTCAGGAAAATATACTGTAAGCCCTTGTAAACAGATGAAAATTCAGTTTGCAAGTTTTATGGTTTGTTTGTAACAATGAAATTCTACGAACACCTGCCCCCTCCGACAGTTGGGTTGATTTGAAATGCCACACTGTACGTCATTGCCTCCTAAAGGTATAAACAACAGGAACTCGGCTTCCTATCCACACAATACTGAAAGAAAATGGAACTTGCACCTGCACTGATTGCTGAGTTTTCAACGGTTCTCTGAATGCACTTTCAGAGAGAAATCTACTTTCACTGTCAAGTCAGAGTTGATCATAGACTGAGAAACAGGTGTTATTTCAATTGACATGGATCCTATGAATGACAAATTATACTTGTAGGTGTGATAAAGTTTTATAGGCAAATGATATAATGGCTGCAAAAAAGAAAATAAATTCTTACTGTTAGTCATAATTTAGGATTCAGCAAGTATTCCAAAAAATTGTTGTATACAAATTACAATACATGACCAAGTGCAATATGAATGGAATGTATACTTGGGCTATTCAGGTACATGTACATGTATGTCAAAAGTTTTGTTTTATTACGATGTATATGTATCATGGAACAATAGACCTTGCTGCATTTTTGTGATAAACCTGTTTTCATGAAAGTTCTTTGATTGATTATTTATGACAAATTATTAGATTGCAAAATTATG